>CAJVQA010000895.1:0-29157 GCA_910591915.1 Cetraspora pellucida | reverse complement strand
TATCATATTCTTGATAACTTATATAACTTATATATAACATATAAAAAACTTACATGAATGGTGTATTTTTATATATATTTCATGCTTGGTGTACTTTTTTGATATCTATTTCAATTACTATTTAGCTTTCTATTACTAAGGAGTACACTCCTCTAAGGGTGTATGACACAGTTGCAGAGTGAAGTAGAGCATAGTTATTATATTTGATTTCTATTTAGTTTTTTGTACTGGAGGAGCATAGCGACTCCAAATGTGAAACATAGCATAGCATTAGTTATCTGTTTAATTCACAATTAGTTTTTTAATACTAAAGAGTATACACCTTAGATGTGAGCAACACAGTTGCAGAGCAAAGCAGAGCATAGTAATCTTTTAGTTATCAATTAGGTTTTTATAGTAAAAAAGATAGTTAAATTTTATTGTCTTGCAGGCCCGAAGGATGACTCAAAGAGTTATGGGTGGTCTTCAAGCATCGAGTATAAAATTGCATGACATAATATTCTTTAGAATGTTTTTTGTAACGTCCACAAGCAGAAGCTATAGGTTTTTTACAATCATTATATAAAATATGTTTTTTAGATCTCCAATGTTCATGGCACCCTTCAGGACATTGACACTCATGTCTGCAGACTTCTTTAGAATTGTGTATATATTTGCATGTATATTTACCTCCTGACTTTTCAATATATTTATCTCCCTTAATATATTCACTAAACATTTCAATAAACAAATAATTATTTTTTATTTAAACAAAAGATCTGGTATATTAATAAAAAACATTGAAAAAACATATTACTATAGCTAAGATACATAAATGTCCAGGTTGTGATCGAGAAATATGAACTGGTAAAATTCAAGATTTTAATAAACACATAAATTTAAATGAAAACCTTCGTAAAGGACAATGCCAACCAGCTTTGCTTATAATGCAAATTGTAGGAAATGTTACTCCAAAACAAAATACATCTCAAACTAAAAACATTACTCCAGAGCAAAATCTGCCATCAACTCCTGAAGGTAATCTCATATCATTCGATGAAAACCCACTAACACTTTAGCTGAGAGAGGCAAGTGTGCCAGCAGTTGACCCCTGGATAAGAGAATCAGAAATGAGACAAAGACTTAAAGTTCAACATCTCGATACTCTGCATTATCTAGTTCAAAGCAAAATAGCATGAGTTACTAAGATAAAACCATCTTAATTCATAAAAATATAGCAAATGGATTTGAGTTTTATGATGGGAAAAGAAAATAGTATGAAGTTAAAGAAGATTTTTACATATTATATAACAAATATCATTTTATTAAAGCAAATAATGGAGAAACAATTATAGAAGCATACAAAAGAATTAATGATAAGTCTGAAGCTATTGTTAAAAAAACCAATGGTAGAATTGATATGTGTAAATCTAGAAATTATACATTAACAACTATAAAATTTTTCAAAAAAACCACTTTAGTACTCCAAAAAAGTGAAAAAATAAGTGAACAAGAAAGTGCATAGATAGATTTAGCAACAACTAGTGCTCTAATATTTGCAGAAAGATATGAAGGAGAAGCTAATCAATATGATGTAAATTTAATATATATATTTGAAATGATAAAAAAAGATGCATCATGGCCAATTGCACCAGGTAAGTTTCATACTATAAACTCATCTTTTACAGAAAAATGGAGTAAATTTCCATATGGAATTTATAAAACAATAATAGAAAGAAATCCTCTAAAGAAAAGTCTTCAATGTACAAGATATTTACGTTATAATCTACATGGAATTTACACACATTATGATTTAGAATGTGCACAAAAAAATGGATTAAAAGTAACATTAATGAATATATTACCAAATGCACTTATTTATAAAAGAAATATACATATAACAGGAAAAGACATGTTTGATGAATGGGGTAATATATTATACAAAATTAAAAAAGAAGGTGGAATAGAAGGAAAAGTTAGTAAAGCAGTATTAGTTTCATTATGGAGTGCATTATGTGAGCAAAGAAATAGACAAAATTATAGTTTACATCCACAAATAAAACTATTCTTATTAGCATCTGCATAAAAAAGAATATCAGAAATTGTGAAGCCACTAGGAAATCAAGTAAAATGTATACATACAGATGGCTTTATTATAGCTAGAAAAGTAGAACTTAAAAAGGGAATAGAAATAGGTGAGCTGAAATTTGAGAAAAATGGAGTTTGTGTAGTAAAAAATTGTATATCAATTACATGGAAACTGTCATATCCAGAAATTCCAAATTTGATTATTTTCAAAGAAAATGAGCTTTGCTTTACAAATAGTTTACCAGATTTTGAGAAAATACAACAAGATAAAAAGCAGAATACAATATTAGATACAGAGTATCCTGCTTCACAGATAGCAAAAAGGAAACTATCAAAAAAGTCTGATATAAATCTTCTGAATGAAATTATAATAGAAATATTTCAACATTTACGAACACAAAATAAAAGATTATGTGGTAATAATGAATTATTGTTTCCAGTTTTATATGTTAACAAACAATGGAATGAATGTGCAACATATTTAATATAGAGAAGGATTAAATTATATAGATATAATATTAGAAATTTTGTTGAAATAATAAAAAAAAACTATTACCAAATGCGATAAAATATATAAAACAAATAGAATTCGAAAAAATAGATAATTATTTTAATATGAATAAATTTCTATTAAAAAACATTGCAAGTATATGCCAATATATAATAACTATATCATTTAAGGATTGTGGTTGGGGATTTCTTAACAATAGTTCACTAAAGATAACATTGGATACGTGCAAGAATCTAAACCATATATTTATCTATGAAAGTAATCGAATAGCGCCAAAAATTATCTTAAGTATACCAGAAAAATGTACAAGTATAAAAACTATAAAAATACAAAATTGTGAACGAATAACAGATAAAATAGTAAATCAATTATTGAGCAAATATCTGAAAATTAAAATTAATAAAATAGAAGTTGATTCATAAAATGAGGATGATATTGCATCTCAAATTATAGAAGATATATTTGATGAAGACTAGTTTATGGTAATAGATAAGTAAGTTAAAAAACTCATTAGAAGATAACTGCTTTTTTCTCACATGTTTGAAAATAATCTAGCTTTGAGTAATGAAATTATGAGAAGGTGGGATAATAAAACTCATATTGAATAAATTTATATTATATAAAACAAAATATAGAGTAAGTATAAACCAAGTATGATAGACAATAGTTCAAGTTTAATAAATGAGCAGAGCTCAGAGTTAATGATGCAAGATATTACATGGAAAATGATTGAATCAGCACAAATCAAAATAATAAAAGAGGCCTTTCGTCTTCGATATAGAAAAGATAATAAGCTTGTTAGTGAATATGCTGGATATATAAAAAATTTGCATAATGCTAACAATCAAGATGAGTATATAAAATATACAGCAATAATGCTTTTCCCAAATGATGAAGCATATAATAGAAGAATGTTAAGATATAAAAAATAGTATCAAGGTAAAAAGGAACTACTTACTAGTATAGAAGATTTATATAATCTTTATTATGAGCTATCCAAAAAAGATTGGCTTATGACTGAAACAGAAATTGAAGAAGCTGTTGAGAATGTATTTATAGATGAGTAAATTATTATTTGAGCACCTATGTGGGAGGAAGTTCAACTTTCTTAATTAATTGTAATTGCTTACAAACAAATTTTTTTTCTGGTCCATCTTCTAATTTATACATAACAGGTTGACCTTTACGAATTAAAGTACTTTCAATCTAATAAACCTGAGGAGACCAATTTTTATTTGTAATCTGTCTTATAGGTGGACCATATTCTAACTCACCAGGTTTAAGTAAATATTAAACAAAATCTTTATAAGACAAATGTGGTTTATCAAATCCAACAGGTTTTCTATGTTTTACTGCTGGCTCTGCAAATATTTTTTTATCTTTTAATGCTCTTTTTACAGCTTCATTAGGAGTCATATGTATTAATTGAGTAACAGTATTATTAAAAGTATTATCATTTATATGAAGACCTTTAACCTAAGCTCTACATCTCTTAGTTAATGGTAAACAAAAATCAATAGCATCTTATTTATAAAAAACATGTTTTTCAAATTCTTGATGATCATGTTCAGCAATAGCAACACCTTCTTTAGTTACAGCATACTGAATTTTTACATCATGGCTAAGTAATAAATCTTTGCACTCACCTAAATATTCAGTATCTTTGTCTATAATCAAAACTGTAGGCCAGGTAAGCAGGCAATTTGGATCATCATAAATTTTCTTAAACATTTTAGCTAATGATGCCAATGACTTATTAGTTAAAGCATAACTTTTACGAAATCTAGTTGCTATATCTTTTATTACTTCTCTGTGTTTGTAAATTCTATTGCCAATTTTATCATGGGGCATGGGGGTAGTATCTGATTGATGTACTTCATTTAAATTTTGTATTTTATTAAAAGAAGAATATTGAATAAATTTAGGGTGAGGCTTATGAATCTGGAAAACTGCCTGTTTGTTTAACTAATCTTTTATCACTGCTAACGAAAAATTATGTCTAACCCTTCTACATGCATCACGTATTTTTTCAGCAGTCTATTAGTAACCTTTAGGCTTATAATATAGTTTTTGCAATATGATCTCCCTATCTAAATCATGGGCCCTTTGTGGGTCAATATAAATTATGGGTTCTTCATTTCTTTGTTTTATTATAGTAATAAAAAACAATGAATGAGTTACAACAAACTAACCAAGAACTCTATGAGGTGGTATCACAATTAGCTGAATCAAATAGGAATTTTGAACAACATCTATATACCTTAGAAAAAGTTATTAATATACAGAAAGAAAGAATTCGATTTCTTGAAGAAAAGTTAAATAACACTATTAAACTTTCTAAACAAGACAAAGAATAATTAACAGAAGAAATTTCAAAATTAAAATGAATTGTCCAACAGCTTGAAGAGGAAAATAAAAAGAAAGACAAAGAAATTTCCAATAAAGATAAATTGATATCAGAATTTGACAAATGTGAAACCAAATTAAAAATCCAAATACGAGAAATATCAAAATCTGCAAGTAATATCTCTAAGGCACAAGATTATACAACAAGATTAGTAGATGAAAATGAACATCTTAAATGAGAAATAAATATGATAAGGACTAATCAAATAAATAGAATTAACAAAATAACTCAGCAAAAAAACCATATTACAGACCTTCTTTGTCAAAATTTTGCATTAGCATTATTGAAATATCGAGATAGGTTAGAACTTATAAATACCAGAGAGGCTCTGCAAAATGCAGAAGCATGGAATCTTAATGAAAATAAATCTGATCCTAATGAAAATTCTTTAGATATTTATAATCAAA
Organism: Cetraspora pellucida; assembly: GCA_910591915.1. Lineage (NCBI taxonomy): Eukaryota > Fungi > Glomeromycota > Glomeromycetes > Diversisporales > Gigasporaceae > Cetraspora > Cetraspora pellucida. The sequence goes on along the minus strand of CAJVQA010000895.1, from coordinate 23,765 downwards.
CTTTAGATATAGCTATGATAGCTGAGTTAGCTGATGCTATAGACCGATCCCTAAATGATACAACAATCTGTAAAACAATTTTATCAAATCAAATTAAAAGATCAACAAGACAGATACATCGAAAATATACTAATCTGCAACAAGATCTAGTCAACGAACAATTGTATAGTAATATGTATAGGCAGGAACGAGATCAAGCATTGCAAGAATTACAAGAATGTAAGACAGATAGTACAATTACTACATATCTCTTATATATCATGAAAAATCGATATATTAAATAGAAGAGAAAATGCAAAACTCTAAAAAATGATCTATTATATGCTGATATTTAGCTTGATCTCAAGTGGGGGAAGTAGAAAAATAGAACTCGCAATGCCAAGCAATTAATTTTAAATTTATAGCAACAAAATTTTGCATTAGTAAATAATCAGCAAAATCAAGCAATGGCAAGTAATCCATTACCAACATTTTTAGGTAAACATGATAAAAGCATATCTGATTTTCTTGCACATTTAAGAGCAGAATTAGAAGGTCGAAATATTAATGTTGCAGATAGAGCAGGTGGCTCTCTAGCAGAAAGAGTTATCACAAAGAGTTTACTGTATAGTTGTATGAGAGAAAAGGCATTAGAGTGGTATGATGAAAATATTACTACTAAGCAAAACTTTGAGTTACATAATTTGCTAGATAATACAGGGCAAGCTAATATACAAGCAGTTGCTACACATACTGGAGCACAATTAGGCAATCAAGCTCTTCATGAAGCAAACAGTTGACATGAAAATGTAATAATTCCATTAAGAGCAACAAATGATCCTTGGAATGAAGATTGGAGTATCTTAGATGGGTGAACAACTAATAATGCTCCTAATGCTCCTAATGCTAATAATACTTGTACAGTAGTTGTAGCAGATATAAGATTCAGTAAAGCCGTATAGTTACTGAAAACAAAATTTCCAACTATCGAAGAAGAAATATGGGCATTAACATATAGAACATTAATGCAGAAATATGATACTATAGAGGATTTTGCCAATAAAATAAGAAGAGCAGAAAAACTAGCAAATTATAGAGATGAAGATTTATGAAGAAAATTTCTAGATGGTTAGTACCTGAGTGGTTAGAAAAGCTGAAGATATAGGTGAGGATATAACTTTTAATGAATTATCTAAAAAACTTGCAAAAATTGAGTTAATTCGGATGGTAAGAGTGAAAAGAAATAAAGGTGGATCACATATTTATGAAACAGAGCAGGCTATATCACAACCTCACTATTCATCTATTGCTTCTGCTATTTCAGATGCTATACCACAACAACCAGTGGCTGAAATGCAAAAAATAATTCAGAATGTATTAGCAAAACAGCAGGCTGAATCTGATACCAAGTTTGAAAAATTAAAAGCTAAATTCGAAACAAAAATGACTCAACAATCTAAAAAATCTTACCCTCCAGTTCTACTCAAAGATTATGAACAAATGCATAATTTCTATGAAGGTGAAGGGGATCCTAGATAGTCAAATCTTTCTAGAAAAGAAGCACTATAGTGGGTATATTAAGCTTTCTTCCCTCCTGTATCAAGTAAACCAGAATGATTACATTCGTCAAATCAAAATGCTAGAATAGATAAAATAGAATCAAAAGTAGATAAAATTGGCCAAATGACATCTCAATTCGAGAGAATGATGCTTGATAATAAACCCAAAAAACCTATAGCTAAATTAAATTCAACACATTGATACTTTTCTTCACTAATGCCTACTCAAGCCCAATACACACCTCCCGATTCAGAAGATAATGATAAAGATAATGAAGGTGGATATAATGAGGAAGAGAATAGATAGCATGCTCTATCTCAGTCCAAAAAAAAATAGGTATTACTAGTAGATAATAAGTCTCATGTTAATACATGAAGTACTCTTTCTATGAAAGATATGCTACCCAAAACTTATAATCAACTAATGAGTTCATTATCACTAGCAATGCAAAAAATATGTAAATCTAACTAGTCTTATAAGGTTCAGGAAGAAACCAATGAGTAGTTCTCATCAATACAATACCTGCATAGCAATATAAATGATTTATCAATCTCTAATAGTTTTTTGGATCCAGGAAGCAAGTTTGGTGCTGTTAATAATGCAACTATCAAAGCATTTGAGTGGAAAAATAACAAACAATCCAATTTTGCTATAAAAAGTAACAATTCTAAACATATTACTAAATCATTAGGATGGATTACAGATGTTCTAGTCTCTATAAAGGATAAGGCAAAAAAAACAGTTACAGTTTCAGAAAATTTTGCACATATTGATAATGGTGAACCAGAACCAATGCTATGTATAGATATAACATGGATTTGAAAGGTTCAAGGTATTCTTGACCTAAATAAAAATCAATTTCACATGAAGATACATGAGAAGACTTATGATATTCCAACATTTAGTAAGCCTCCAAGCATCAGATATGTATGATAGTGAGGACTTAAAAAAAAATATGACTCACTTGAAAAGTGACTCATAAAAACTAAAGGGTGGCTTGATATAGCTCTAAATGCAAGTAAGGTTCTTGCAAAAAGATGCTCTCAGCTTACTGAGGCAAAGACAGGCACATAGGAGCTAATTTTTCAGTATTTTTTATTAATTTTTCAAGATTAGCTTTTCTTCTAAATATATCAGACAAAGTTTGTACACTCTGTGCATTATCTATAGAAGAGATATTTTTTTCTACCATATGTGATGAAACTTTGGTATTATGTTCTACCTTATTTATACTAACTTTCTTTTTTCGGCTAATCTTTTTTGTTGATGTTTCCTTAGCTGAAATCTCTTTAGTGTAAGGCTTATCTAATGTAAGATCTTCATTTAGATCAGAAGGTGGAGAATCATTCCAATTATCAAGATCCTGCTGAAGACAGTCTGTATGTTCTCATATTTCATAAACATGACAAGCACCAATATGAAATTTTTCTGCTATTTTTTTCGATGCATTTGGTATTTTTTCTCTTGAATCTCTAATTTCTATAATATCAGACTTTGATAATCAGGTTGCATTGGATCGATAAAAGTTTTAATAGAGGTGGGTAACTATTTTAAGTTAGAATATATTTAAAAAAAAAAAGTATTGATAATTTTTCAAAACATATTGCTGTTACTATAATTTTAGTATCTATCAATATGTATTGTTTCTTTTTGATAGACATCAATATGTATTGTTTCCTTTTGGTAGATATCAGTATATATTAAAATGCATCAATACATAATAATATAATAAAATATAAATTTTTAATGCGCATTGATTTTTTAAAAATAAGTATTGAAACATATTAATAAACTTCATATGTAAAGATATCAATATCTACTGATTTTCCTGTGTAGGCATTGATTTTTTAACAATCTATATTTACATTTACTTAACTAAAGTATGACTTGGATTTATACATTGTCAGATATAGGTGAAGGCAATAAACTTGAAGACTTATCATCTAATCGATATCTATCCAGTTGAACTGAACTTGAAAACCTGCTTAATCAAGCAAATTAAAATCGTGAAATTGCTATAGAATGTGGCAATCGACTTGCTCATAAATGTTCTATCTTGGATAAAAACAATAAGCATATGCAACAGAATCTAAATTAATCCAATAAAGATAAAGAGAAACTCTCCAAGCATATTTACCAGCTTATAGATGAGGTTAAGCGATTGCACTCAGAGTTGGATACTCTAACAATTCAGATTACTTGCAAAGATATTTCTCTTAATGAATCTAAGGTCAAGATTCATACAAAATTAAAAGAGATGAAGGCTCTCCAGTCTAAGATAAAAGCATTGGTGACGAAACTATCTTCAGCTCAAAAAGACTTATCTATAAAAGAATCTGAAATTGATTCCTTCAGAGTCAAATTATCTGCCTTAAATTCTAATCTAGCTTCAAAAAATAGTAAATTAGAGTATATGAAGAATATGTTAGCTTCAAAAAATAGCGAATTGTTACTAATGAAAAATAACTTGGCTAAAAAAAATTCAGATATACACTCCTTAGAAGCTAGATTATCATCAGAACAAATCAAAATTAGAGGTGAAACAGATGAAAAAAAATATGATAATAGATTAGCTATGCAGTCTTTGCCAAAAGATCCAGACTTTTTAAGAAAAAGCCAACCTTCTGAAGCATGCGAACCCAAAATTTTATCTTTTGCAAAATATTTAGTATGTAAATCTAAGACAGAAGATGGTCAGGTAAATGAAACTTCAGATACAGAAGCATCCTCACTTCATGTGACTAATTTGAGTAATAGCATGTCTTTATCAGATATTGCAGTAAGTAATATGCCTGAAACTTTACCTATTCAATTATTGGTTTTGCAACCTTGTGAACTTATATCAGAAAAAAAGAATACCTCTGTAATATATAGACAAAGTCTGGTGGGAAGGGCTGAAGCATTACTCATTGTAGCAGGTGCTGGCAAATCTCTCATTAACAATGAGTATCAAACATCTCCTATTATCAAACTAGGCATCCTTGTAATAATAGTAATATTGATTATATGGTTTCTATATAGGCTTTTTTTAGACAAACACAAATCAGAACCTAATGAGAGTCTAACCTTAAAAGCCAACAAATATTTGCCACAAATTATTAAGAAATATATATTACCTTTTCATAAAAATAAATATGCAAAAGATCTCAAAGACAGAATTACCTCATATGAAACTTTTTCTTATGGATATGAATGAGGCTACAAAACATGCTTCATCATGCTGTATTGGATATTCATCAATGTCATAGCTATTCGCTAAGCTAGTTACAGGAAAAAGTAGCATAGGTAAGACTAATATACTTGGGAATCTTGTTCTTGGTAACAAAGGTAAACATATATATAAAGAGAAAAAGTGTGGATCTAGATATATATGATGCAATGATTTGATAGTTTGTGGATATCTCTGGATGAACCTAAGTGGGCATTTGTTAGATATATGTATGGAATTATCACAAGTAATCTGAGAGCACCATATTATAAAAATATTAAGTTTAGTTATATCTCATCTGAAAAAATTCCTAGTGTAAAATCATTCTCACTAAAGAGAAATATGGTGATTATTTTTGAAAATCTATGCATTGCTTCAGAGTCAATACAAAATTGGATTATTCCATTCTTTACACATGGATGCCATTGGAACATTAGTCCAATTTACATAACACAAAAATATTATCATGTCCTAGTAATTATTCGGAAGAACCTTTCTCATTTAATAATGTTTAACTCTGGTAGCTCACATGAAGACATTTCTGAAATTATTCGATGATATACTAATGATGTGAAAAATGCTTCCATGGTTATTAACAGATACCTCCATAAGGAAGAATTTATTGTGTTTGAACTAGACAGGCCAGAAGATGATCCACTTGCAATTCAGTTAAGGTTCGATACTCCACTAGATTTGCAAAAAGAAATAGAGTTATTGCAAAAATGCAAAATAAAAAATGCATTACCTGCTAAGTCCACGAATTCTGAATCTGAAAAAGCTAAAAAAAAAATCAAAATGAAAAGTTTGTTAGCATTAATCTTGTTAGAGTATACACTTCATAGATTTTTATTTCACATCGACACTTTTTTACCTGAGTTGACATAAAGAGCCAAGATAATTTGTTTGTTTACAAACTTCCAAAGCACTTAATCGTATTATATACTCAGAAATATGAAAGTGGCTTGCTATGCAAGAAAATTATTGATAAAAAAGATACCCAATTGTGATCTCAAGAATAGTATTAGGAAAACGATGAACAACTACTCTATGCAAAAAAATGTTATCAGCTCTCAGGGATAATGAAATAAAGTCTAAAGTACCAACCCTCAGGGATATTTCAGATGATTTTATTTTAAATAGATATATATATGAATAAGTTATATAATTAATAAATCAAATAAATAAATTAAATCGAATAAATAGATGTGTATATTTACACTTCAAGTTCCAAAAGATGCTTTTGAAATCTATCTTGTAATTGGTTTTTCTTTCTACCTATCCAATCATACGGAATATAAAATTCTTCATATTTATTATTAATAAAGTGGCTGATCATATTAGAGTTACATCTCCTGTACATTGCAATTTGCTTAGTATTCTACAAATTAAATTGTTCTTGAGTTTGAGGATTTTTCACTTTACGAGAAGTTAGGCCTAGAAATTTCTCATTATCTGAAATATTATTATTTGGTAAACTCAACCAGACAAGTTGTGCATTTGATGGCTCTCTTTCTTTAAATCATCTCCAAGTATTTTAAATAATTTGTGTATGACCATCTTGAGATTTAGGTTTATTACATTCATGATCCCAATGATATTTCATCAAATCTGCTGATTCAATCTTTTCAATATATCTATAGAGAGTGGAAGCATATATTTTCTTTGGTATTACATTATTAACATGAATAAGCTTCATACAATCTAGACATATCGCCACATTGGCCTTATAGATTCTAGGTCTATAGTAGTCATAATTAACTAGCTTAGAATTTCCAAATACACCAAATAAACTATGTATGTGATATATACTTCTTTTCTTTTTAGAGGCCAGATCTTGTAAAGGAACTCTCACACGAATAGCCTATTGCTGTAGAGTTTTATTTGGTCGAATAACTGATAAAGTATCATACTATCTTTCGACTTCAAAGAATTGTTAATAATCATTAATACCACAATATTTGTAAATATATGACTCTACATATTTCATATCATATCCAGATTGATTATTAATAAGTTTTTGTGATTTAACTTTTTTATCAATAATAGTAGGAATAACAAGACCTAACATATTTGATGATTTAATAGACTTATAGTTCGTTTAGTGATTATATGAGTCTTATAGACCTATTAGATTTTATTAACTATATACTAATGAATTATGATATTCTTTTTTTTGAGTACTCGAAATATACAAAAAAGCAAACTGATTATAATCTAATTCTAATTACTTTTATATTTTGCTGGTAAACCTCTTCTTGCAGGCTTAAGATCTTAAATAAGTAGAAGCAAACATAAATATTGAGTTTAAAAAATGACTACATGAATTTTTAACATAGCAAATACACTTACCAAGACAGCTTCATCTTGAATTGTTCATTTTTGAAGACTGTGAACCTAATTTTAAGGATTTGGAAAGCTTCCTATCCTGTATAGTATGATTTTTTAATATCCTGACTTTTTTATTTTTAACATTTATGCTTATACCTATATCGATATTTGAATTGATATCTGAATCTGAATTGCTAAATAGAGTGCTGAATTTTCTATATTGTTTGATTGATGTTGCATGTACAAAGAAAACGACACTATGATGAATACCAGAAATAATCAGAAGATTATCATAGACCAAAATATTTGATCTAAAAGCTATAGATTGTCCCTGTTTTGCATGTATTATTAACTTTAATTCGGGAAACACCAATTGCCCACCTTTGAATGATCCAAGTAGACATACCATACAAAGTAAATCATAGTAATCTTTAGGTCTCAGTAGAACTGAGAGATAATATTAAAATTAACTGCTATCATGAAAAAAGCACCAAATGATTTTGAAACATTTGGCCCAAAATCAAGTTTTCTCATCTTTATATACAAGGCCAGATATGTGTCTCTAATATAACCATTAACAGCATCTGATAATGGTTGAAGGTTTTGTATTAATCCTTGAACACATTTTAAATGATCTTGGTTGTGGGATGAGATGGTATTTGTAGTTGTGTAAGGTTCATTATTATTGCCTATGAAAATACCAAAGTGCTCCACTAACTCTTTTTTAAATTCTTTTGACTGATGCAATGGACTATTAAGCATATGAACATAGTATTGTTCTACTGCTATCTTTGCACTTTTTGTAAGCCTGGAACTTGGAAAGGTGAATAAATCCATCATTGGTTCTCTAAGAGCATTCTTAAAAGTTTATAGGTCAAATATGTGATGATACCCTTTTATATTAATATTTTCCTTTACTATTTTATTAGTTAATATACTAGCAATAACTTGCTTATCTTTTAAATTTCGACTAAGAGCCTCAGATGTTATTGTTTGCTCTAATGAAACTTTTTCTGCCTTTATGCATTGCTGATATGCATATTTCATCTTGAACCAGAAGTACTGGCAGTGATTACGAATCTGCTTGTCGATGGTGGGACTTGTTGCAAAAAAAGCTCATAACCCAAATTGCTTTTATGCTAAATTTGAATTTTTATTTGTAGCTTTACCATGATTAAAAACTTCTGATTCTAATAAATATATAAATTTAGCAAGTATTTGAAAAATAGTTAAAATCAGATGGATTACTTGAGTAACTTGTAGTTGTAGTGGTTTTTCTAAATCAATGCCAGAATTGTAAAATTCATTCTAAACATTTTCAAGATCTAAATTGGAAAGTACATTATATTTAAAAGAAAAACTGTTTTGCTTTACAGTATCCAATGGAAGCAACTCTCTGCTCAATAATGTCTTAATGACTTGTCGTTATCATCTTCTTTCCATAAATTTTTCAAAAAAGATGATTTTTGGGTCCATTAAAAAAGTGGGCTGAGAATCATTTATTGACTTAAGATCACTAGCAACAAAATCTTCAGACTTCTAATAAGATCGAATATATTCTTGAGTTTGAGTTTTAATGGATAAACGGGTTCCACTCTGGGTCTTGTGCTAGAAAATATATATTCAAAAAATTGTTAGATTGATATACAAATTTTTTTTTATTGTGAATAGTAATATAATTTTCTCAGTAGATACATTCGAATCACTTTATGTAGTGTGGTTCGGGAAGTTTAAAACCCATGAAGTTTGTATCACCTTCCTCCTCACACATGCTCCACATCAAGGATGATGATCACACTTTTTTTTAAGCTCGAAAAAAGATCTATTTGGGTTACCAATATATTCAGATTACCGATATATCTGGCTTCGAGTGATTTAATCACAAGAAAACAAAATTTTGAGGTAGATACATTCAAACTATTTCTTATCTTATAGTTTAGTGGACTAAACCGCAGGAAGCTCATTCGGTCTTCCTCTTCTTGCAACAAGATAATCATGATTTGACGATTATGCCCTCAATAATAGTGTTTTGAAAGCTTGGAATTCAGATTTAATTGCAAATAGTAATCTTATATTAGATATTGTTAAAGAAGTTACATATAATAAAGAATAAATGTATTCTAAAAAATACATTAATAATAAAACACAGATATATTGGAAATTCTCTATAAATCATCATAATCGAACTAGAACAATTAAGGATATGCAAATACTTGCAGAAAAAAAGGAGGGTTTTTGTATTTCAAATAAGTATATTAATAGACAAAATCCTCTTGAATGGCAGTGTAAAAAAGGACATAAATAGAAGGCCTCACCTAAAGATATTATTAAAGGAACTTGGTGCAGACAGTGCCAATATCTTAATATTGATATAGCAAATAATATTGCACAAGAATGGGGTGGCAAATGCTTTTCTACAGAATATAAAAATACAAATACACCAATGCATTGGTGTTGTATCCAAGGTTATGAGTGGTATGCCCCTCTTACTCGAATAAAAGATAAAGGTAGATGGTGTGCACAATGTGCTAGTATCAAACTTTGTGGTCTTGAAGCTTGTAAGGAGATTGCATACAGTAAAGGCAGTATATGTTTTTCTACTGAATATAAAAATATTAATGTTTTAATGCAATGGGAATGTAGTAAAGGCTATAAATGGTTTGCTAGTTTTAATGGTATAAAGCATGCTAAAACATGGTGCCTATATTGCTTAAATAAACATGAAAATTTATGTCGTAAAGTCATAACAAAGATTCTTGGCCCACCTTCTGTTATTCGCAGACCAAATTTCTTAAAAACACCAGAGTATCCTCGAGGATTAGAACTCGATATTTATTATTCACAGTATGGATTTGCAATAGAGGTACAGGGTAAACAACATGAGCAATACGTAAAGCACTTTCACAAGACTTTAAGAAGTAATTAATGCGTGATTAGATCAAGAGAGAACTATGCGACGAAAACTGGTTCATTCTTATAGAGATATGGTATTACAAAGATCTGCATATAATTATTCCGAAGTATCTTAAAGAGTTGGGACTTATTGACTAGCGAAATTGAAAAAATGTATAATTGAGCAAACTTGCCTTATTTCGTTAAACTTTATTATATATTATATATTGATTTTTGTCCCACTAGTCAAATAATGATCAACTGATCAACCGTATGACCGAAAAATTGTGTAATTGTCATATATTATATAAAGATCCATTTTTTATAAAATATTTTTGTACTTTTTAGAATTTAGTTTTTATCATTTTTGGGGGTCGTTTAAAGCCTGTCACATTATGAAATTTCCCGATATATTTCCCACATTATTCCGAACAACCCAACAAAGCAAAAAAGCACAAAAATATAAAAAATGGCTATCTAAACTGGTCTTAATGCACTAAGTAAAAGTGTTGGAAATAGGATTTTACTATATACCTATTAACCTTCCAGCCTATGTATAACCTTAATCCTTAATATTAATTAAAAATCGGAAAACTGGAAAGTGCCAGGCTTTAAACGTCCCCCATTTTTGGAAGCTCATAGCAACGCCATGTCTGAAATTATGGTATTTAGGATTCTATATAATAACTGAACGGTTGAATTTAAGGTTTAATAAATTTTATTCTAATGAACCCTAGAAAATCCGGAAAACTGACAGATTTTCTGTCTTGTTTTAGGTAATGCTATTGAGAAATCTTTCCCAGTTGATATTGATAAAGGCATGACCATTGGGCACCTCAAAGAGTTAATCAAGGAGAAGAAAAAGAATGCCTTTGCCAATATTGACTCAAATGAACTGAGGCTGTGGAAGGTGGATATTCCTATCGGTATGGAAAACAAAAACATGAAAATATTTGCCGAAAACATTAATAATTATAAAGGTGTAGAGTTGCTCCCAAATGCTACTATGGAAACAGTTTTTTACAAAGAATCTGAAAATACTAAATTTTTTAGCATCCGCATCATCGCACAACCGCCTGGATCACTTTCCACCCCAATGAAACGACCAGATGAATCTCAATTTTATAACCGTGAACCTGTTACTTCTTATGAGGAAGAATTTTGGAATGAACTTTCTGACGTGTATATTGTCCTTAAACTATCAGATAATATTGATAAAACTATGTTTGTGTCTGGACCATTATCCGAATACATAAGTGTTAAAGGGAACGAAATTGTGTTGAGTAACTGTGTAATATTAAATGCACAAAATGAACTAATACTTAATAATGGTGAACCTGTAATGGGGGAATTAACAAAGATTAAAATGAATTTTGTGAAATTCCTACGTTTCCGTAAATTGCCATATGGAATTGTCTATGGAATATCAACACAGGATATATTAATAAAGGAGTCATATTTGCAGATGATTGAAAAGATTGAATACGATCGTACTTATTATGAAAAAAGAGGTTGTATTATAATTGGATCACCTGGCATTGGAAAAACACACTTTTCGCTATATTTAGCTTTTTATTTGGCTCGTCGATATTTCCCAGCAGATATAATCTATGAGCAGTTATTCCAAGATCATTCCCGTGCCCTTCATGTCAAACCAAATATAAGTGTAATAAAAATTCTTGATCTAATACGTGAATTTCCACAAGATAGCTTTTATATTGCTGATTCTGTAATTCCCGCTCCATGGAAAACGATATTCACGTTTCTGGTTATGATGCCAAAAAGTGGTCGGTGGCATGAATTTGTAAAGGGGCATGTTAGGAGGTATTATGCACCAATCTGGACTGAAGATGAAATTTGGGACGTTTGGAATGTAACATATAAAACTGAAATATCAGAAAATCAAGTCAAAGAGTTGATTACACGATGGGGGTGTATCTCACGAAGAATTTTTGATGAATATGACGAAGAGCCGAAAGTTAATGATGTAGTTTCTCAGTGTGATGCTTACGCTTACCTTAAAAATGATGGAGGAGATTTAGGTGACAACTATTCCGGAAAAGCCATATATATAATTCCTAACATTGATTTCACTGATAAAACATACATTCCCGCTTCACCAGAAATATGTGAAGCACTGTTCAGGCACTATAAAAAACACACAAAAGACATAATTGTCAAAATAATCTGAAGTTTTACGAAAGGTGCTGGCAGTACATTAGCCGGAAAATTTTTTGAAATGGTTGCACATGATATTTTGAGAAAAGGTGGCACTTTTACAGTACGACAGTTAACCAAAGACGGCATTAAGCAACCTGAAAAACTTCAACTTCAAAATTTGCCACAAAAACAGTTTCATAATATTAATGAAATAGTTCCGGGGTATTATAACATTCCCAAAAATGTAAATTTTGAATCTGTTGACTCTATTGCACCTCAACGTAATGGAATTCATCATTTATATCAAATTATGGCAGCCGAAACATATAATATAAAGGTAAATATTGGTCCTTATATTGGCCTGTATCTACTATTACATGCTGAATATTTATGTGCAATGCTTTGCAGGTAAACGGTCTCAGTAAATTGGAAAATCACCTGAAAGACCTAACAATTCATCTATATTTTGTTGTTCCAAACATGGACGACACGTTTAATAATTTTCATTTCCAGAAGTATGTTATGTCAGGAAACATAGAATATTCAGGATGGCATTTAACACATACTGAATGGATTAGAGATAATATAGCTCAATATGTTCTCTTGATCAATTTGTCAGATTTTAATTAGATAGTTTATTGAATATAAAATTACTAAAAAATAAATTTAATAAAAAGCATGAGTAACGGACATTTAAAGGGAGAAATTTCTCGAGCCCTAACCCATAGAATGAGAGTTCCTTCCTGCTACTCTGTATTATTATCTAAGTTAAAATTATTTTTACTATCTATCCAAGCATCTATTTTATCTAAATTGCTACTTTTTAAATCATTAATCCTACTATAATATTTTTTAATCATATCTCTACTAAGTTTTTCCACCCAAGATTTAAAACTCGAAAGGTGAAAACTGCCCCTAAAAAGACTATACTATAAAACTAAATGTAATAGATACTTTACATACTTTTAGAGGATCATAAAATATATTTGTTTTTTTGATCTGATTAGCGCTAGAATTGAGTGTGGAATCACTCTCTCTGACGATTGGGCTATCAGATTTTTCAATTTTAGCTTTTTTTTATAGTGTGTAGTTCTTTCTTACATAGATTTCTCTTGGAGGCTTTTGATAAAATATTTGGCAATGACATAGTGATAATATGGTAAGCAATTTTATAAAAATTTGAGAAAAATAAGTAAATTCGGAACAGGACTTTGTAGTTAACCTTTTTATGATAAATCATGACTTATTATTATTTAGTACATAAGAATCTAACACAAAGCAGTATACAATATAAATGACTCGGCATTACGATAATTCAATATGGATCAACTAAATCTTTATTTGTCATTATAATCATTTAACTAACAAACAATTACATTATTAAATTTGGCACACAATTATTGAACATGGCAAATCAACCTAATATGTAATAATACATTTTTTATATTTGGGATTAGATTATTAATACATAACTTATTGAAAGACATATTTGGGTATACAGGTATAGTAATAATTTTACATGTTATATTTAAGCTGGATCTACAAATTTAGAATAATTGTTATATACTTCATTATTACTGATATACATGTTTCTAATTTTTTTTACCAAAGTGCAGAAGTGTAAATACATAAATACTTATAAATATCTGTAAACATAAATGCATGTTAGTTTAACACAACCACGTAATTTTTATCATTGGTTATTAAATCGCGTCGGTATCAATTCGTACTGAAATAAATCACATGAACACATATCAATACTAGTACATTTGTGCTGGAAAAAATAAAGTATTTATTATCACATGTCTTAACAGACCTGTGGGACTGTCTTTTATTTAAAGCTTATCTACATCAATATGTCAGAATTAATACAGTAATATTGTAAATACAGAAGTGATATAAGGTTTTGTGACACTCTCTTGCAGAATTATTTTCCATAGTTGATTTTTTTTATTAATAATGAATATTACGAATAATGTGAATAATGCCTAGACCTTTTCTTACCCTATACGATTTTGCAATAAGAATGAGGCTTAAAAAGGCTATAAAGGTAATAAGTATAACGTTCTTTATCAGTAGTTTTATTCAAATTCATATGTCATATGAGGCTTGGAATCCCCAGATCTTGAAGATCATTAACTTTTTCACTTCACAGAAATGATCGTCAAATCTAAGAGGATTTAATTTACCTATAAAACAACAAAATAGATTCAGTATTTGGAGTTTATAACCGAACAGTGTTGCTTTGTTAAGTGTGGTCTGGCATTGTGTTAGGATAATGTAATTACTAATCATGTATTTTTTCAGATCTAGAACTGAAAGATTATGAATTGTAGACTTGCCTCTTTTTTCGGAAGCAATAGTACTGTACATTGTACCTGGGTATGCTATATAATACGAAATGAGGCAGTATAAAATTGGCTGGTTTTTATCTTGTAAGGTGGGTTACCAATAACTTTTTTTTCTGCTCATATATATTTTTACTTAATTCACTTGCCTGTAATTTATTTTTAATTTGCTATTTTATTTAACGAAGGCTATGAAAATGAATTTACTTACTATGTTTTTTGTATTTAGGTACGAAAAATGAGTAGTAATAAAAAAGCTACCCCAAGACTAACAATAGTAATGCCTTCAAGACTAATAATAGTAACATCTTCAAGATCAACAATAATAATGCCTCTAAGACTAGCAAAAGTAATGCCTCCAAGATTAGCAAAACTAATGCCTCTAAGATCAATAATAGGAAAGATGGCTATGGTATATAAAACCCTATCTTTTCATATATATTTGAAGTCAGAAAAAATAAAGCATATAAATAATTACTTATGTAGTAATATATTATTTAAATTAGATGGTTCGACCTATGACCCTTTAGAAGATGATGACTATAACATTGATGAAGGCAGACCTTTAAACAATCTTTCGAGAAAAAACTTAGAAAGAAAAGAGGAAAATGATAATAATAATTATAGGAATCCTGCTGAATGGCAGGAAATGTTGGATCAAAATTAATAAATAGTTCATATTTTTTGTTTGCAGTATGCAACTGCGATGTGTTTTTTTTATTTGTATATTGTTGTTCCGACATTTTTTATATTAAATAAAGTGAGCCTTATGGCCTTCCTATTTTTTAATTAATGCAATTGTGTGAATAGGCAGAAAAATTAGTCGATATGTAGTCGTAAAGTGACATAAAACAAAAATTTTATAAACTTATTTACAATTGTACTTTTTATTTCTGTGATCAGAGAATGTGATTTATTTTTTGGCTAGGCCTGGCTAAAAACTTGAATGAATTGATTATAAGTTTTATTTCAGTTCTCTATAAGATTATCAAGCCATGTAGTACTTAAACCACTCTTTAGTATATGAAATCAGCTACCAAGGCCAGCTTTATTAATATGATAAGAAAAGTAAAAAAAATCATAAAAAAAGAATTTGCTTGATGAAACAATACACTTTTTTATTTGGTAATACATTATAAAAAATACATGAGTTATTAAAATATTGTAAACATTGACATACTAGATCCTGATCTTTTATTTCTAACTATATTAGACAAACGATCGATTCTATCCTTAATCCACATGAAATTGTTGACTATTTTTTCTAAATAACACTTTATTTTCAATGAACTTTTCAAAAAATCTTCTACAACCTGATGGTCAAAAACTCTTAAGGGGATGGTATATTCACAGATTCTAAAAGAGTGATAAAAGGAATTATTGTAAAAGTTAATCCCAAAAACTAGCATACGATTACTTATCACTTGGATTTCTATGAAAGAGATTTGGAGAAGCTTATTGATTAGACATTTAGCTTCATCAGCATTAACAACTTTCTTCTTAATCAATTCGTTGAATCTAGCATCAAATCCATCCTTATATAGACGATTCAATTTCTTCCAATCATTGCTCTGCTTATCTGCACGAGGGTCTAATCACGAAATCTCAGTAAATACTAACTCTCACTTATCTGAATCTAGCATTAGAAGAACTTACAAGTCTGGCCTATCTTCACAATAGATAGAACACATCAACTCTTTTTGTGCTTGGGATGAATTAGACACCTTTTTCCTAAAAAATCAATATTGTTAACTATATTATTGAATAAGAAGTAACAGTAGAAGCAAAAAAGTTTGAACATTTCAGCAGAGTTGGCACAAGGTGCCAATGTATTATACCATGATCATTTAAGATTCCATTTATAATAATTAAAGATGGAATCTATGACTCTGGAAACTGCATGAATCACATAGAAGTTTTCACTATACTCTCTTTTACCTAATAACAGTCTTAAACTCCAACAATTTCTTCTATGAATTAAGCGAATGATTAATTTAACCAAGAAATGCAAAATATGATTGATTGTATTATTCTACTTACAGCCCTTCTAGTAGATCAAATGTTGTTAATAAAACCCTACATTCACCCAAATTATTTTCATCTCATGGGAATGTAATAGGATTAACAAGAGCCAAATCGAAATTGAGACCTAATAACTCATATGTATTAATAAATTCATCCAGCATGGTGATCATTTTTTCTAAAAATTCCGGTTCACTTAATTCAATTTTCTTAAGAACCTGTTTAGTCTCTACTAATAACTTATCTGTCATGCTATCTACTCTTTCAGAAATATCTATAATTCCAGATGCTATTGGATTACCCGAATTGATAAAAGTTAAATCAAGCTGTTTTAAACACCCATAAATTTCGTTTAGCACTCCCTCAACTTTCATGAAGCAACTGGCATTTACCGCATTAATCTATGAAGAATTCAATATTAGGACTTCAAAAAATAATAAGATGTGAGAATACATATTTGTATTTTTTACTTACATAATTATCGATTATTTCAGCAATATTTTTCTGGATAATCTCCTAATTCTGTTGTCTTTCTTGTTCTTCACACTAAATCAGAAGTATTTTTGATTAGCCAAATATAATGAATATCATCAAAAATTGATCAATAGAATTTACTCGTCTTTTTTCTGCCTGATACGCTTCACTAAACATTTTTTGTAATTGTCCCTATAAGTATGTAATAGATAGATTAAACCTCTAGAATATTTTGATGAATATATCATAAAATATTTTTCAAAAATCAGAATTGCTATAGATGTGTTTCATATTTAATATACATTAGTGAGTTAATACGCTAACAGACAATGACAAGATACTCGAAGGCATTGCCCATATCGAACTTAGCAAATTGTCCAGATGGTAAAACTCATGCACCTGAATTCTTTGATGAATACAGAGTCGACTTTTTGCAGAGCTAAGGTGTACACTTATAATTGTTGTATACATCTGGATACAGGGCATTGACATAGGCCTATGTCTATTTAACCACACTATTGGAAACATCATTTTATTCAATAGAAATATAGATTGATTATCATTTTCAACTACTCACCTGAGGTATCTTCGAAAACCTCTGAGATATTTGTTCCAACTTTTTTACAATGGTACTTAATTTTTGATGCTTACATATTGTTATAGCATCACTGAGCTCATCAGTGTATTGCTTTACTGCTATTTCAAGAACACTCTTTCTCAATAGCTCTACAGTTGGAAAATACACTTGAGGTAACCACGACTTAAAGTACAATTTTCTATATGTCTCACTATGGTTGTGATAAAAGAAGTTAGTGATGTTAGACATTTTGAAAGTAATAGATATTAGTTCAATTTTTTAATTACTATAAAGCGACAAACTCCTATAACTTCATTATACTCCTCTTTATAAATAGAATTTACTTTTCTCTGAATAGCAATACAAATGGCAGGACAATAGCAGAAAAAGAACCTATATGTGCTTTACACTATTTTTTTTACCTTCTACATTTCACTACATTGGTTATAGAGTGACCCTTAGGCATATGGAATGCATGTTGGAGATCTCGAGATCTTTAGCATTACGGCGTAGAAAAAGATCACTATGTATTATACTTTGCCTGACCACCTAGTAAAGCCTTTAGTATAAACCAAAACTATAAAAAGAAGTACATATGCATTTTGTTAGAAGAAGAAATAAATTTTTGTACTAGCTTTGGAGTAGATCTAAAGCTTAGGTATTATTTTTTCTATGAATGTTTGTAAATAAAATTTAAAAAAAATTCTATAAAGATTTGGTTGCACAGATAATGTATGTGTCATGAGATTGTTGCCCGAATTTGGGTTAGGGTACTATTTCAAGAAAAACTTAAAAATGGTACTTTTTACTCATTCCACATGAGTTATGCATAATGGTAAGCCTTGTAAGGTATTATAATACAGATAAATTTATATGTATGTGAAATTTATTCTAACACGTTATTACATTCACACTGCTTATATATTCCATTTGCTACTTTTTTGCATGTTTTGCAATATAGGTATGAATGGTAATTGCATTCATCACAAACCTTACACCTGTGCTTCCATCCTCTATAAATATGCCACTTTTCAATATAATTTTGGTTGTTTTTATTTGTATATGTATTGTTATGATTTTTTATTATTGTTGTATTAATAGAAAAATAATTATACATGGCTAAAAAATTTTTTATTATTCAAACCTGCAATGTGTTTGTGTCCTGTCTTACGCATAAACCTTAGATCAATATCCAATTGAATGCCTATATTTAACAAGCATTTATTGGTATGTTTAAACTTTAATATGTATAAATTTAATTATATAATTATACTTATATATGATTTACTAATAAAATATATTTATGTCACATTAGTGTCAACTTGGGGGACATGATCTGTGCTAGCTAAAATGCTTTATAATACTATAAATTTGTGTAGCATTAAGTTTTGAAATATAATCTGCACTATATGATTGAATTCATTCTATTTTTTTAATCTCTAGTCTTTTAACTACTGTTTTGGTTTCAGGATCATAACTTTCACCAAACAACTTATAAATATTTCTAGTTTTTGCTGTTTTTTTACATAGGCTTTTTCTTGTGAATCCTGAAATATTTGTTGCAATTTCGCCATAAACTAACCCTCTAGCTTGTTGATCATTAAATCTACTATTATTATTTTTAATTTCTTTAACCCTTTCTTCAAATTTTTTAGCAAACAGGTACCAACATCTAATTTCTTCTTAGTAGGCTCAGGTTATACATTTTTCTGCTCAGCTTGCATTATAATATAACTGGAGTAAAGTTTTTGGTTTCGATTTCCTAGTTTTATTTTCTCTATTATTATCATTAATTGGTTCACGAGGCATAGACAGTTCTTTTATTAAACCTTGCACTTTTTCAGATTCCATAAATTTTGTTTTACTTTGAGGGATAGCTCTATCATCATCTACAGATAATTTACTTACCTCTCCTGTTAGATTAGAGGTTTTTTCACTTTCACCTTCTACTGCCTCTGTCATATTTACATCCTGAACTTCAGCTGATGCTGGTCCTTCATTATCTATGAAACAAATGGAGCAAGTTTTTTGCTTATCTCTGTTACTTTTTTCAAGGCAGTCATAATGAAGAGTATGATCACACACTAACATAGTAAATGCTTTGGGCAGATTTAAAAAAATTTCTTCATTACATTCATGACAATTCTCTAGCTTTGGTATTATAATATCATTTGCAAGAGAATTTGAATAACTTTTTAGAAAATTTATTTCTAAGGATTTTAATAACTCTGATCGTTTGGAGTATTTTTTAGCAAGTTCTCTTTTGCTAAGTGGTTTAAGACTCATAGTATAGAATATGCTGAGCTGGTTTATAAAGAAAAAAATTTTCTTATCATTTTACTCTTATCTGACTATATACTATTTTCATATTGTCTGGGATTATTTGCTAGATAAGAGCAAACAGATATAATATCCAAATCATTACAATTACCTAAATTTTAGTCAGATAAGTATTTGCAATTTATTATTAACTTATCCTATTATATAATATACTTCTTGTTATTAACAAACCAAATTTAGATACTATGAAAACTAATTTCAAATTTGGCAATCGGATTCATTCACGAATTATTTAGTATGGGGGATCGCTCGATCTTTGCTAGCAATCATGGATAAAAAATTATGCTTAAGGGTAGACCTAAAGAGTTATTGCTCTGCAATAAGTACAGTTAGTGAGTTGGTTAGCATATATAACTTTACTAAAAAAATATCTAATAGGTCTGATTATTTTCAGATAAATTTATTGCAAAGCAGGCCTGAAGGAGGTGGACTCTAATAGAAGATTTCAGCAATGGTATCCGGAAGTATAAGTAGGTTATATGTTTGCATGTTATATCATATATATCAAATATGTGGATTTTATTAAGTAATCTTTTATCTTTTAATTTGAAAATTTTATTTTAATTTACTAATTATATGTAGTATATATTTCTCCGAAATTAAGTAATCAAGTCAGAAATTAATATATAGCATTATGTAGCAAAGCTATATATATTTATTCTTCCAGAATTTCACAATCACTATATAGGTATGTTGTAATCCCATCTTGATCTATTCACAATTTTGTATCTAGTGGGTTAATGCTCTTCTTTGTTTGCTTTATTCTATACATTCGATGTCTGTAACTTCAGAGGAATTGTGTGATTTGTGGTTGATCATCTTTTTCTTCTAAAGCACAGTCCTCGAATATTTTATGAGTAAACACTCTTTTGATAAGTAATTTTTTCAGGTCTTTTGCTTTTATCATATTTTTTCCTGAATTTTCATACACAACACTATAGCATTTTGCATGAACTCCTGTATAGCCAATAGCTCGATCTACCTCATTTTTATCCTTTCACTTACTTATAACTTTAGTATTTTTTAAAACATGCTTATCTTCTTCATTGATTATTCACTGATCTTCTGGAAGATTTTTTACTAGCTAATGATCTTCTGGATAGTTACTAAAATTATATAAATCACAATCATCGATCATGTCCTGATAAATATTTTCGGTTTTAATTTCTATGATTAAAGAATCTGTATCTGTATATAAAAGCCTTACTCGATCTTCATATTTCTTTTTGAGATGACTATACCAAAAGTCATACATAAAGTATTTGGAAAGATCAAGAATACATGCCCTTACATATTCTAACTTATTTAGTTTTACATTAGTTTGTCTTCGATGCACAGCTACTAAGTTTGCCCTATAGAAAATTTTTCGACTAACAAATGCTGGATCTGAAATTAGTCTTTGTAATCTACATTCTTCTTCTACCTGCCTAACTAAATCAATATTTACCTGTTTTTTAATGTCTTTCATAGTTTTTCCAAAAACTGAGTTGTTCATCAATTTCCAGAAATCTTTTTCAAAGCATTCTTTGCTTTTGCACATCATTGAGTATTCATTGCAATATATAGTTTCAATCATGGTGATTGTTCAAAACCTAGAATTCAATATACTTTTTCAAGAACATATCTTTCCTTTATACATTGTTGTAGATTTCTATAATGAATAACATAATGGTCCTTATCATGAAGAGTTAGTATAAGTTTTTCTGTATCTGAACGTTGCTTCCTTAACCATTCTTTTTGTTTTGAACTATACCAATCATATGGTACTTTTATTCGTTCTGAACACATAGGATAGTTCTGAAACTTTGAATATAATTCTTTTGGAATTGATAACTTAACCTCTAAACAACATCCTTGATTTGATTTTTCTTTTAATCTTAAAATTTTCTATACTAATAAATAAGTTGCTTCTAGTGGATAAGTAGATAGCCATTTAAATCTACTAGTTAGTAAATATTGGGACATTGCCCAACTATATAGATTATTGGCATCTAAGTAGAGTAACCATTTTTTTGCTTTTTTCCTGTCATATCCTTCTAGTCCAGGAACATTTGCTCTAGCTATATGCCTTCTAGCTAATGACATTCCACCTCTTTTCATTGCTATAAAGAAATTATACATATCTTCTTGATGTTCGTGAATAGTTCTAATTTTACTTTAGTTACCTTCATACATGCATCCCACGCCAACCCTGGAGCTGTTAGATAATTTGCCAAATCTAACTTGAATGCCTCATATGAAGCTTTTTGGAATGCCTCAAATGCATCTGCTAATATAAGAACATCTGTTTTGAGGTAAGTATCGTAATAATCAGCAAAGGTTTTACAAGCAGTTTTTTTCTAAACTGTATGAGCAAAATTGTAGTCCTTTTGAGTTATTGTATAAATTTTCTCATGTTCACATTCTTTGTTTTTATATCTTTGTTCACAATAATTTACTTCATCCAAGTCATATTAAAATCTTTTCGAGGAAGTAGTTGCATTTCTTTGAATTTGTTTTTACTAGTTAATCACTGATATGGAAATATTCCTTTATATGTAAGCAATAATAATAAATGAGGTGAGATAAATTTTGACATAATTGGAAAACATTTTGCTAATTGTTCTGATGTTTTAGTTTGGCCCTTCTTTTCATCACGTAAGTTTTCTGCCATCTTAGCTAAACCAGGTAATGAAAATTTCAAACTATCAATAAATTGAAGTTGACCAACCAAGAAAATAATATATTGTTCTGAATTATTTGCTATTGGCACTATTTTTTCATCTGTTACTTTTGCTATTTCTTGCATAAGATAATGGAAATTATAACCACTTCTATTACAAATTAGTACGGGATTTTTATTGTTTCTGGATAGATTTATAATTTTAAATTACATCCACTATGAGCTGGTCCTCTAAACTTTCCTGTAATATAGTTATGATCTATTACTCTATTTTTTTTCTCATCTGGTAAATGCATTTTGCAATACAAACATACCTTACAAGATTTATGTTTTTTTTTTTGCTCATCATCTAACTTATCTTGAATCATTAATTTTTTTCTGTGACATTTTCTATGTGAAGCACCCAAATATTTTTTGGTTTCAGGATCAAATACATGAATTTTATTATATCTAGCTTCATGTAATTTTTTTTCACATATCTAACATTTGTTTGCAGTTTGATATTTTTATCATAATTCAGGTGTCATTTTTTCACATAGAGCTATTTCACGAAGCTTATCTAAAATAACTTCTAGATCTTCTTGAAGGTTTTTCATTAAGTCTTTTATTATATTTTCTGATTCTCGATTAATTACTAGTTTTTGTGTTGTTTTATCTGAACAATGAATAGTATATCTATATAAAACTGCTATCTGCTCTATTTCTTTTATAGTATTTTCTTCTTTATCTTTTTTATTTGCTTCAATTTCTTTGGCTTCTAAATCTATAGTTATTAAATAAGGTTTCATTAACATGTTTTTGATATACTTGGATTTTACATAATTCTTATCTTCTTCTGGGAGAATTAAATGTTGTAAAGCCTTATTTAAACCTGAACATGTAAGAATATGTTTCTGTAATAAATCTAATCAACTATATAAAAATCGCAAACATTTTTGGCAAAAGTATTTTTTATCATGATAGTTATTCCACTTATACATTAATTGCTTGAAATCTGTTATATATACATAATGTGTTTTTAAGCCTTCTGATATATCATTTTGATTTTTTCAATCATTTAAACTCTCTTCACCTTCTATTAAATATAATAAATCTATTATATGCTCTACTTGATAATTACATTCTGAAATATGTAATAGATCTATATCTACTTTTATTTTTCTGAAAGCTTCTCTATAAAATGGTTTAAATATATTGATAGCATAATTAGAATTG
>CAJVQA010000894.1:0-29158 GCA_910591915.1 Cetraspora pellucida | reverse complement strand
CATCTAGTGTAGAACCTTAGGGTGGACTACTTAAATAGGCAACCAAAAGTTGCACATGTGACTAGCTGTACTCTCATTTTTATAAAAAATAGTTGTAATAGCTAACCCAATAAAAGTCAATAAAGTATCATCACAAGTATGGCCTTAACAACAAAAAAAAAAAAAAAAAAAAAACTATTTATATTTGTTATTTTAAGAGTAATAATAACCATAATCCTTATAATTAGTTTGTCAGAAATTGGTTCAAAATATATAGTTTTGAAATTTATATTGGAGTTTAGATTAGTTTCTTTGTTTTATAGGATCTTATTTATTATATTAAAGCTTATTCTTTCAGAATTTTTATCTATTTTTAAAATGGTGCCAATACAGACTAGTGGTTCAGTTTTAATTTAGAGTTGCATATCTAGAATAAGTGATTTTGAATTAGTAATATAAAACTAGATGATATTAATAAATTATGAAATACTAAAAAGAACAATGGAGGATAAAGTATTTTATAATGATTGTTTCTTAAGTTTGGGATATAAGAATGAAAAAGAAAATATACTTTTTATCATGCTTAAAGATGCATTTAATGTTTATATTGATGATAAGATCTTGCAAACAAGAGATATTAAATTTGTTAATAAAACTTAAGATTATAGTAAACTACAGAATTTTAGTAAATTTAGAATATTTGAACATATTTAAATGAAGAATATGCAAAGATAACATTCAAAAATAAAGAAATAGAAATTAAATTTAATAAGTATAGTCTCAATAGTTGGTTGACCAAAAACGAATTAGAACTGAATAACAATCTTATTTCTAGTATTAAATCATATTTTTTATAACTTGAAATGTATACTAAAAGAGACAAATTGTAATGATCATGAAATAAAATTGTACATTATAAAGAAAGATTTGATTATATATAATTTAATAACAATACTTGATAGAACAAATATTATTAATATAGCAAGATATATTATATTTCAATAAAGTTTAATAATCTTTTATTTATTTGGTATTTATTGTAAAATAATAAAATATAAAGTTTACAAAATGAAATAATCAAAATAATTCTTCTAAATAAATGTATTATTTCTAATATCTAATAATACTGAAGTTTTACATACAAGTTTCATATAGTAACTTTTTGTATGATAAAATAACTTACTTAAAGTTACATGATTTTGTACTGCTTTTAGTAACCTATCAGTAAAAAATTCATCTGATTCTTTTCTATAATCATTTTCAATTACTACTTGTTTAGGATATTCAAGATATACTACTCTTTTATAAATATTATATAGTTTTTGATATGTATTTTGGTCAGTGTCTAAGAATAGTTTACATTTAACAGCCTTCTTATATGCATATTTTTTATCTTAAATAAATACAAAAATATCTAAATAATTTGGATCTTGTGATTTCAACATACCATTAAGTGAAAATTATAGAACACCAAATGCTTTATTAAAAATATTTAACATTGTTGGCTTCTTTCAAAAATAACTATTGGTACATTACCAACATTAGGTTCAGTTTCATTATATAAGAGTTTATCAATCAAATTATATGCTAACAATGCTCTAATTTGTTGAATTACTTTGTTTTTTTTACTTGCATTAAAGTATCCTAGGTATAAATCTCTTATTAATAGATGTTCTTAATTTAGATGTTTTCTTTTATAATATGAATCTGGTAATGTTAAGATACTGGATGCTTCTAAACTGATGTGAGAAAAAAGTTTTACAAGTCTCTTAACACCTTTTAATAATTCTGCATTCAGTATACCAAAGAGAATTATCTCTTGTTAAAGTGGTTTATAGTGCTTTTAATTTCTTTAAAAACATTAGAAATTGTTAAAATAAAAAGCATTTTATCTTTTGGTTTGTTTTTATCTTTATTAATTCATTTTATAATTTTAAAAGAAGTTATTTGAATCAATAAATTTCCTTTTTTCTTTTCATTTGAAAATAGAACAAAATTGTAATTATCAAAGATAATAAGATACATATGAGTAACTATTTTGTCAAACTCAAAAATCTTTTTATCAATTCTGAAATACTTGCTTTACATGGATATTTTTTCACATCAAATCTAGTTTCTTATTTAACTTTATAATGCATTATAAAAAATATATCTTCTTGAATGTAATTTATTTCATATTCATTTTTATTTATAAAGATTTTATCTGATTCTTTATTGTCATTCTTTTAAGTATTCCAATTTTTTAATTTAATAAAAACATCATTATTGAAACTATCATGAGAGTTTAATGTATTACTAATTTTATCTCTATCAATTTTCAAGTATAATCTTCTTAAAAGATTTTACTTTATTTAATTTATTTTAATTTTTCTTATAATTACAAAGTATCTTTTATGTTTTCCTTCAATTGAAAAGGCTTTTTCTTTATACTGAGAATTACTTGTTGCTCTTAATTTAAAGATAAATTTATTTATTCATTTATTATAAAGAAGTACACAAACAAAACCAAATTGTTTGTATACCTTTTCTCTTCAAATTATATCATATTTATTCTTAAATTCAGGAATCTCTTTAAAGAAAATTTCATTATTATTAAAAAATTATTTTCATTTAGATATTTTTTATAGCTTTATTTATAAATATATAAGAGTTGTACAAAATACAAAGAATATGAAAATCTATTCTATATTAAATTGTATTACTAAAATAAGATCATACAGCACATAATTCACATATAGTAACAATACATTTGGGTTTATCAAAATTTACATTTAAAGGATAAAAAAGTGACATGGATCTAACAAAATAAACAGTTTTGATTTATTTTTCTATACTTTGGCAAGTAAATTAAACAAATATTAAATTATTATTTCAGGTTTGTTAAAGATAACATAAATGTTTAAACTTTGTGATTGGTCAATATATATTCTATGATCAAATGCATGATCGATTATTACATTATATAAATATTCAAATGCTGTTTTGTATACTTTTTTTATTTCTTCAGAACATTGGTTTATATTTTGAACACTACTATGATTCTTTAGAATCTTATCAAGAATATCATTTAACCAAAAATCATGTGAATTTAATATCTCTGCTAATTTATGTTCAATATAAATAAAGGCTCTTTTTGTGATTTACAAATAACAAAATTTGCTTCTTCTGGAAATGGGCCTTCACTGAATCCTGTTCCAATATATTAAGATGTTGAAGCTGTTGACATTAAACTAATCAGTAATAAGTTTTTAATACCATATTTTTAATTTTTTATTTTTAATTCTTTCAAATTAAGTTCATCACATGGAGTAATATTCTATAAATCATACTGCAAGATTTTTTTTAAAATAGGTTAACTTTTATATTCTTCATATGGACTATATTTTTTTGCTAATTTATATGACTTTTCTAATGCTGTATAATAAATATGTGCAAAAATTTGGTTGTTAAATTTGTATACTTTATTGTCTTCTCATGATAATTTAAATTTCTTGTAAAGAGTTGCCAGACCAATTACTCTAATAGCAATTGGTTAGTCATTCTTGTTTATAACTTTACATTCATTTAATAAATAATATATAAGATCAATTGCTCTATTACAAGAATTTACAAAAAATGAACTGAATCTTGTAATTCTATGAAAAGAATTTATTTTTCTTTGAAATTTGTGATAAAAGGATCACTGCATGTAGATTACAAACAGAAATTCTATTTGTATATTTAATGATCTTTGTATATAAATTGGTTGTTGTTGTTGTATCAAAATTCATTTAATTAGATTTTTTTGTTTGTATTATCAATAAAATATATGAATGGTTCTTCTGTTGTGCATTGCAATTTGTTAATTTCAAAAAATAATTCTTGTGCTTTGAAAGTTTTTGCATTTTGAAGATTGGTTTTATATGCAATATATGCAGTTTCAAACTCATTACTATACATTTTATTCAATTTTTTGACTAAAAAGACTTATGCATTTTTAGATGAAAAAATTGCCTAATTACCATCTTCTGATACACATTTTATAAAAAGGTTCAGAATTGAAACACAATAATAAAGATCTGCTGAACATAATTCTTGTACAATTGATTCATAATGAATATATAGGAAGTTTATTTTATCTTAATGCCAGATTGCACTTTATATTTATTATTACCTTGGTCTATATAGTTTATAGTGACATTATAAACACAAAGCATCTTGTTTAGATCTGCTGAGTATCTATTGGTTCTTTTGATATAATTACCTTTTAATCAAATATTTGTTATATTAATACCAATTTCACCACCATTCTTAGATATTATGACAGAATTTTTTAAGCTTTTATAAATTCTTTTAATAGAATCATCTTTTATCTGAGTCAGAAAGCAGCTGGCAAGTTGGTTTTTTGTTATGCATGAACTTGTACAAGTAGGTGCTGGTATGCTTATTTTGTTCTTTGACATCTTTTTGTAATATTTTTCAAATAAATCAAAATCATCATAATAGAATTGTAATATACATCTTATGTGCATATACTGTACAAAATCAACTTCGTTATCTCTTATTTTCAGTAAAAACTTTTCTTTATTTTGTGTATATTCCATATATTCATGTTTATATTTCTTTTTAAAATTAATAAAAGAATCAATGAATTCTGCATTGTTGATTAAAATATTATAATATTCTTTTTTTATTAATAAGATAGTTCTTTTACAGTATCTGATACATTATGATAATTAGTGTAGGATTTTTCTTATGTTTAGAAAATTTAACAGAAATTTACTCATATTGAAACTTTGCAAGAATCTTTTCTGCAAGAATATAAAAATTATAATGGGTACTCATATAATACCAGGCTTCTTTCGCAAGGTATTCAATTATCTCACTCTTGTTTGAAAAATCAACAAGACTTTTGACAATGTTATTAATAAATTCAGAAATAATTTCATTGCTAATTCTTAAATCTTTTAGTAATAGGTTTACAATATCTTGTATAATTTCTTATATACACCAACATATACTTTTTTACCTGTATAATCAAGACAAATAATTATGTTATGATCAAAATATTTTTTATCTTTTTTCAAACCAAGATTATGATATTTACATTTATTTTTATAACTTATTTGGATTACTGATTTATGCTCTTTGCTTTTTTTGGTTTTAACCTAACCAATAAATTTTCCTGTTGATTCATTAACTACACTTTCTGTATAATTTAGTATTACTATAATTCTGCAATTCAAATATAATCTTAATTCATATTCTAATTGTGTGTAATTATGAAACACAGCTTCTAAAATTTTATATTTTCTGATAAGATCAAAAATCTTGGAGTTTTTACTCATTTTTATATTCTTGATCAAATATAATAATGGATCAATTTTACAAATTTCTTTAATGTAATCTGATGTGTCTTGATCATAAATAATAATATTTTTTCTAGTAACTGTTTAAGACAATGATTATTATATTAATTATGATATCTTTTTGGAAAAATAAACAAATTACATCATTTTAAAGTAATCACATTTTTGAATTAATTAAAAGTTTCATCATTAAAGAATTCATAACATAGATTTGTGCAATAATGTTTAAACTCTAAATTATCTTGTTTGAATATTTCAGTTAGACCAATATAGATAAATTCAAATGAACTACTTAATACATTAAGTAAACATTTAGATTTGTCTGTATACTAGTCTTTGTTTAATAAACAAAAATCATTTTCTACAAGAGAAAGTTAAAAAAAATCTTCTATAACTATGAAATAGATTTCTTTGAATACATTCTTTCAAATAAATTTGAATAAATATACAATCAAATTAAGAAGTATATCATTCATTATCTAACACTTATTAATGATCAAGACTTTAGTAGTTTTAAGCCAATTACAATGCATCTTATTTTTAACTTTTCATTTTAAAGTTTTTTAGTTATTCTTTTATCAAGTTTAAATGTAGAGTAGATTGTCAACCAGATTTATCAGTTAATTTTAATTCAAGTACAGCTTGTCTGTAGATGCAGTGACTTCAATTTTGATCTATAAATAAAGTAATAATGAGCTATTATAAACTTGAGAATATGTGTTTTTTTTAGTAGTAGCATCATCAGTCATGAAGATGTTTTTCTTTAGTACCAAGACAACATAGATTTCCCAAATCTGTAAAAATAACATTTTCTTTAATTTGATTGTTACAACTTCAACTATTATAAAATCAACAACAAGATATTTCATATCAGAACATAATTTATTAATAAGTTTAATAATTTCAATCTTCTAATGACCTTTCAACATATCTTATTAACTTTCTGAAAGTTCAAAAATATATAATTATTTATTTTTTCATTTTTTTTATTCTTTTATTTATATTTTTGACAATATTTTTAATTTTAAGTTTTCAAATTTTTATTTGCTAAGACTTTTTATCTCTTAAACTGTCTAGCAAGCAAATTTGCTTACTAAAATTTTTTTTGTCCAATTTTTGTATAATTATCCCAAATTTTATTAAGATGCATCACTATATTTCCTAAGCTAAAATAAAAGTATACTATATGCTATATGTCATGTAATTTTTATCTTGAAAAATTACATTGATACTACTTCAAAACCAGCTAAATATAGTTGATCATACTATAGTCTTTATGATTAAATTTAATAATAAAAAAGGTACCTTCATATGACAATCATAAAAGATTTTCATGATCATTATGTGGAAGTATCTTTTATAATATAATATTAATGTTTGTTGAAGATTCTTCAAGACCAACTTTATAGAACTGATTTTGAGGCAATGTAAAGAGATAATATAATTCTAAAAGTTTAAGTAAAATAACATACTTTACAGTTATTATATGAACTTATGTTCTTTGTTTGAATTATTTTGAGTATACTATACTGTGGCTATTGAGTATAATGTATAGTTTGAGCTTTTGGGAGTTAGCATAGCTGATTGTAATAAATATCTTTATAAAAAAAAAACTTTTTTATATTCTATTTTATCTAATTATTTTAGTGAGCAAATTTGCACACCAAACCAAATAGTTTAAGGAATACTTATCATTTATAATAATTTTAGTATTATTTTAAACTATAAAATTCTTATAATCTATATTTATTAATTTTAAATAATAATAGTAATAAATATTGATACATAAAATATTATCATTTTTTTATAAAATCCAAAATAATAGAAAAATACTAAAATTCAAAAACTTAACATCATGTTACAATATATTACATAATTATATTCTTGATTAATTATCAAAAATCTTATAGAAGTGCAAAAAAAATCTCTAAATAAAATTGAATAAGTAACTTTTATAAAAAAACTTTTTTATTTAGTATATTATTAAAGAATTGATATTTATCAAAAAATATTTATTTAGAAAATGAATAAAAATTGTTGAATAAAAATATGATATAAAAGTAAAATAGAAAAATATTATTTATCACATACAAATGTATTATATATTAATTAATAATAATGAGCATTTGTTTTTTAAAACTTTCTATAAACAGATCAATTTTCTTAGTAGAATAATTCTTATTATTTTTATTATAAAAATTTTGAAACCATATTTAGCACTATCAATTTTTATCTTATTTGCTAAATCATAATCAACTTTGAAATCCTATATAATTAGAAATATACCAATCTTAGGAATAAAAAATTCATTTATTAAATTACATTTGTCTTGATTATATTTTTTTTTTTTTAAATATTAAGGTGAGTACATGTGATCTAGAATTTTATTAGTAATATTAGTTGGCCAGCATCTGTTAATATAATAGCGCAGAAATGATCATAGAAAAAGTATACAACTAGCCACTCATACAACTTTAGTTATTGTCTAATTTAAGTAATCCACCTGAAGGTTCTACACTAGTTATTATACCTAGAACCTACCTATAGAACTTTTATTTAAACACTTTGATTCCATATCCACTACATTCTACCAATAATTCTAGTAAACTGGTAAAGATATGTCATGGTTACTAAGTTATATTTAACTTTGTACTAAACCTACCAGTAGGTTCTGTATCCCATACTTATAGCTCACCTAGTATTACTTTGGCTTAAACTATCACTTATAGTTAGAACTAACTATTAAACTACTTTTATCTTTGTAAGGTTTACCCAAATCTCTAGTAGTTATTTTTTTAACATCCTCTTTATCATCTTCTACTAACTGTTATTCAGGACTAAAAGGACTTCTCAGACTTCTAATTCAGATGGCCTGGTATGATATATCTTAGTATTCTTTTCTTCTGGCGATTCCAATAACTTGGTTGGTCATGTGCTTATTTATACATTTTGCTATGCAGTTTATTCACCTATCTCTTTGAAGATGTTTTATGGGCTTTTATCAGTCTGACAGCACTATCAAAGTTTTGTACTACTTCCTTATTTAGGATTTCTAAGTAAATTTTTAACTTTTTGGTTCCTTTGCTTTTCACACCTGGTGGTCTTATCATAGGTTTGTACCAAAGTCTTATGCAACATTAGTTATTAACATTTCTTTATGCAGATATAATATTATACTTAGTATAGATGCTCTGAGCTCTCATTTGAGATAGTGCAACTAAAGGTTACATATACACTAATCCAACTGATTGACAGAGATAGTTACTATAACATAGACCTATTTATCAAAATTCATCACTATAGAATTTGAACTCTAGATCTGCCATTTGGAGGTTGACAACCTGACCACTTTACTAGGTTACTATACTCTGTCATAATCATATTCTATAGAGTCAATATAATAATTTAAAATATGTTTAAAAATTATTTATATTCTTGATATTTATAATATCTAAAAAAGAATTTATAAAACCTATTATATAAAAACATAAGGTTTTTTGTTCTGCTCTTTCCTTTTTTTGTAACTCTTTAAAAAAATATTCTCTTTAAAGTTTTTAACTAACTTATTTATTATAATTAAAAACTTTTTAGTTTTAAATAATTTTTTAATCTTTTTAAATTTTTTTGTATTTTACACTTTTTTGATTTGATACTTTTATTTCTTATGAGAAAAAATATAATCATTATTACTAGTTTGTAATTCTTTTAAATTTTTTAAAATTAATATTATTTTTTTCTTTTTAGAAATATTTTAATAGAAGTGTATCAACACTTGATAGTTTATCATTCTCACTAAAAATAAAAATTATTTCTTGTTTAATTGGTTTTTTAATTTTTTCTTGTAATTTAAAATTTATAAAAGAGTTAAATATATAATTTTTACTTAGAAAATCACTATCTAAATCTAATACTGATAACATTTTTTTACTGAAATTACCAATACAGACTGCATTTAAATAAAAATTTGATTATATATATATATATTTGTTTATTATATAGTTATTTATAGGATTATTGCTAATTCTTTTAAACTAATAGTGCAAGATTAAGAGTTTTTATCACAGGTTCCTTTTTATCCCATCTAGGCACCAGCTTGCAACAACTATCCACTAAAGCAGCTGCTTATAATTGCATGCTTCATATGCCAAACTTTGTTTATTATTTTATAATCTTACAATTACTTTATTTGGCTTTAATTATAATAAACAAACTGTCTACATCTTTATAACCAGAACTTTTAGTAATACAATATATGAAAATTTTATCAAATAAAAAACTAACTGAAGAGTATTTGTACATTTTATCAATATAGTAAACTACAACATCACTAGTTTGTATATTAAATTCAACACAGTAACTTTTGTATTATTCTCAAGAAATTTATTTTTAAAATAAAAACCTTGTTTTGCTTTTCTGTTTTAATTATATTTAAATGCTTTGCATATATTAATGTACATATCAATTTTGTCTTTGTTATGAAGTTTAACAGGTTCTTAAATATATACTTTGTTTATTTTATATTAAACTCTCTAATAATATTTATAAAGTTCAAGTTAACTATCTTACTAATATTCTTTTTATTTATCAAATTGGGCCATTTAATAGCATGTTTGAGAGTGAGTAAAAATCCAGGAACTCATTGTTTATCTGGTGTGATTATAAAATCTTTGTATTCTTAAATTTCACTAAAGATTAAAAATCCAAAAGTTTTCTTATCTTGTTCTTTAAATATTTGAGTTTTTTATAAAATTTACTATTTCATCTCTAATAAAGATGATTATATGTTCTGTTTCTAAATTAACATCAAGGCCATATATAAAATAGATATATTTAGTTTTGTCACAATTCTTGATAGCTTTGGTAATTTAATCAAATTTAATATAGTTTTATTTGTTTAAATTAAACTATATAAAAATATTAATAATAGTTTTAGTTTTAGTTTCTTTATCTATTTTGTTTTAAGTTTAAAGTTATAATTCAGGTCTTTTATATTAAAGCTAATAATATTAAGTTGTCTTGATTGCAATTATTGTTTATTAATTTTATTGTTTTAATTTTATTGTAGCATATTTTTATTATAATTCTTAGTTTACATAGTATTTATACAAATATAAATGTATCTTAATTCATATTAGATTATATAGACATAAAAAAATAAGGAATATATACAAAGTTTTCTTTTATTGAAGGATTGTTAAATAAATATTCATTAATAATTTGATTATTAGTTATATCAAAACTAGTTTCAAACTGATCATTATATTCTATTAATTGTGGTTGGTTTATTTTTTATAAAACCTGTTCACAATTTGGTACAATTACTGGTTCATAGTTTTTAATAATAATTAGTTCTTTTTCAGATTCAGGAGTTTTATTCTTTTTTTTTCTTTATTTTTTTTAATTTGTTTTTGTTTCTCATCTAGACATTGGGAGTAATATTTGTAATCTGGTATTTTTGTGCATGCTTTACTTTTTTCTGTTGTGCTAATGCATACTATTTGCTTTTTTCTTCAAGAGATTCATTGTGCTATATACTTTCTATGATCTTTAACACTTCATTATTATTATAATCTAAATTTTGTTTGATTAATGATTGTTGCTTACTCTTACAATAAAGAATTTTATATTTGGTAGACATGGTATTTTTCTAGATTTAGGTTTGTTATATTTTTTTTATTAAGTATAGTTTTATATATTATATTTGGTTCATTTATAATATTTGTAATCATTTGTTCTTGATATTCTTGTAGTAGGTCTTTTAAAAACTCAACAACATGATTAGAAATGCATGAATACATCTTAAACAGATCATGTATCAGATTTTAGTTATCATGATTTAATTAGATTATATTAAATACATTTTTATATTAATAAAGATTATAGTTAGAATTCTGGTGATACCCTTTAACTAATACATTCTAAGTATCTAAGAATCAGTTTCCAGTTTAATAAATAAAACTTTGTATCATTATACATTCATCTTATAATTAGAATAATATAATGATAGACAATATCTTTTGTAAAAATGTTTATTTTTAGATTTCTTTTTTTGGTTTGTTAATATAATAAAATAAATTAGCAAGTAAACATTAAATTTTAAATCACATCTTTTAACATTTTCAATTTGATTAAAAAAAATACTGAAATAATTAAAAAACTGCAAAAAGTAATATTTGAAATTGTTATTCATAGTACTGATGTTATCAGTTTAACAACTGCTATAATTCTTCAACAGTATAAATACAAAGTGAAAAACATTGCTAAAACCTTTCCAAGTGATCATGTTTATAAATCTAAGACTTATACTAGTCTTTTGTAAGTACAGTTTACTGTTTTACTTATATTAATAAAATACTAAAATAAAAATACATATTTTAGTACTGCTGCTTATTAAAGAAGTTTAATAAATATTAGTAATTTGCAACAAAAAAGAGAAAAGAAAACTTTATTTTATTTTTGAAATCTATCAAATAAAGAAAAACATTTAAATATTAGATTAATAAAAATTAGATTTAATAAATATTAGGAAAATAAAGAAGATTTTACTAAATTATAGTTAAAATAAAAAATATTAGATACTAAAGAAGCTCAAGATTTAGATATAATTTATTATCAAATTAAACAATTTGAATTGCTTAATAATATTGCTTGTGAAATCACTTATACTACTAGTATGAATTATACTGAATTAACTATCTAATGATCATTTTTAATTGATAATTATTTTTTTCTAGTTACTATTAATTCAGTTAGTTATCTTTGATATTTGAAAAAGACAATTATTAATTGTGGAGAAATCTTTGTTAAAAGAATAGTTAATAATATCTTTGATATAATTAATAATAAAACTGAAAATGTAATTAATTGTTTGGAATTAGAAGCAAGAAGAGTAATTAATCAAGATGAAAAGAATATGATCTATTCTGTTAATGGCCAACTTGTTATTGCTGAATTACCTTAATTGGACACATGTTATATATGCATTATTATAATAAATCAAAAGATCTGATAGAACAGTTGCTTTAGATAAAACTCAATGAAAAAATCACTGGTTAAATGAAGTCAATAATAGAGCCACTAAAGAAATCTTACAAATTGTTAAAAATCAATCTCTATACTTAAAAAAGAACATATTATAGAAACTACAGTAGAGTTATGACCAGTAAAAGATGAAGGAATTTATTTAGTATCAGAATAATTAGTTAGTAAAAAGAACAAAAAAAAATCTTACTAGTTAGTAATTGTATCATAGTAGAACAGATTATTAGACTAATTATGCATGTGCTTTGGAAATATTAGAAATGATCAAAAACAATATAAATTTTAAGCACTAGTAATTTTAATTTAACTTTTCATATTTTATTTAATAAAAGTAAACTTAATAAAGTACAAATAAAAGAAATATAATTAGTTAATCTTGCTAGTAAAAAGAATAATTTTTAATTGCAAAGGTATTACATCCTTAAGATTATTAACATTTATTTGATAACATTTACTGTAAATTTTTTTAATATTATGTGAATTAAATAAAAAAGCACATATTTCCTTGATATTTTCATAATTGTCTATACTAAGAACTTTTAGAAATAGATAGATTAATCTTGAAAGTCCAATATCTTTGTTTAAAAAATAAGTTTGTGATTTGGTAAAATCAATAGTTAATGCATCATGTTTCTTAACTATCTCAAAATATTCTTTATTAATTATTTCAAATGCTGTTTTTTTATCATCAGGTAAAAGATTATATAATTCAATAATATTATTATTGGCTTTGTAATATGGATCATTAAGAATAAGAGAGTATATATTACAAATTCTCTTCCAAACATTGTTTAAAAACAAAGAAGATTTTTTTGAAATAATAATATTGCAATGTCTAAAATTTTTTCAGGATCATAGATTTCTTTTATGCAAATTTTGTAAAGATGCTTATAATTATCTATAGTTGTTTATATTTAGTATATATTATAAAACTGTATTTTATTTATAGTATTTTATAGTATTTAGGTTTCTCAGTTTGTATTTTCTAATTAATTATTTGATTGTTTTTATGTAGATCATATTATTGATTTCCATTTGCTATTTATTTGATCATTTTGTATTATGTTCTCAAAATTTAAAAAAAAATATTTAACAAACTTCTTTTGGTATTTTTTGAACAAAATAATATAGCTAAAGAACATCTATTGAATCTTAATAATTCTTTTTAAAGTTAATATCTTTTTGCTTAACAAGAATATAAAAAAGCAACATTTAACAAAAAAATATCAGGAGTAAAAAAAGTGGCAACTTTTTCTGCAGATCACTTATACCAAATTTTTGCTAAAAACATTTAATTATTTCTAATTATTTTACTAAGTTAACCTTACTTGCACTATTAAGTTAAGTTGTTCAGTACACTTTTCTGCTCCTAAGTGGCTAGGTTTTAAGTTCCAACAACCCCTGGCAATTGAGAAAAGTTACACAAACCAATATTTTGGTTTTGCTTATTTGCTCAAAATTTTATTAATTAAATATATTCTGTTTATTATTAGTAATTTACTCAGCTCATCAAGGCAGACATTTGATATATATTTTGTTTTAAACAAACAAAAACTCATTAAGTTATCCTCAAAAAGGCAAAACCTAAAACCTGTCTTTGCAGGTTTTTTTATTGGCAATTTAGGAAAATTTGTAGGAGTGTCTTAGAAAATTCACTTTTCTGGTATCCATTAAAATTTTCTAAACATCCAATCATCTTTCCAAATACTACACAATTTTTAGATTCTTCCTAACTAGTCTAGAAACTACAAAATGAAAAAAATTTTTTTTAGAAAACCTATTTTAATTATTTTTTGTGTCACAAAAAATTAAGTATTATTACTAGCTATACAAGTTACATAGGTTACAATACTTGCAATAGTCATAGTAATATCTCTAAAAAACATATACTATTCCTATAGTAATATAATTACTTATCAAATTCTTAACAAACAAGAATTTAGAAAACCTTTCTTTATAACAAATTTGATTTAATTACAAAATGCCAACTCTCTCAAGTTCTGAACCTGACTCTGTCAATTTTAACTGTTTTTATAAAAACTTTTCTAAAAGTTTTAATATCAAAGTTTATAAAGAAACCTCATTATCTTCTCATCCAATTTCTATTGGAAAACAACCAAACAACTGCTTTAACATTGAAGTTACTTGTATCTGTGACAACTTTTACACCAACTTTGTCTCACAAAAAAACTTAACATATGAACAAACCCAATTTGGACAAGCTACTAAAAAATCCAAAAAGAAAAAACTAATTGACCCAATATTGCTGAGTCTACTGAATTTGTTCTACTATTTCTAACTGCTTCACCTTCACTATCTACATACTAACATATTTGCATTACTTGCAACTAATCTATTACTTACAAAATAACTAACAATATGCATTATTTAGCTGCTAATGCTTTGTTATATAATGACAAACCTTATCACAAATTCTGTATTGAAAATCAAATTAACTCACAACAAAGCTCTTCCAAAAACTCTTAACAAAGCCCTTTCAAAACACTCAGCAAGATCATTTTAAAAGTCATATTTTATTTGCAGATAAATTTAACAAATACTTACTTAACAAAGATCTTAAAATCCACTTACCTCTTAACTCAATTTCTTAACACTGCTAGAAAATAATCAAAACAATAAATATGAAGATATGAATATTGATGATACAACTACTACAAATAATAAGCAATAGCCACAACAAAAACAACAACAAAAACAACAAACAACTCAACAAAATATACTCTTACCTCCCAATACTAAAACTAAAAAAAATTTATCATTTGATTTTCTAACCAATTTTCCTATTACATCAGATATGAAAAATAAACTAACTACAAACCCAACTATTTAAAGACTTATTCAACTTTCTTAAACAACATCTCTTTAATTTGTAACAGAAAATCACAAAGCTCTTACAGCTAGCTTCTATTATATTATTCATCAAATGGTTAGAACTTGACCAAAATTTCTTTCTAATATTATCTTCCTATTTAATCCTAATATTGACAAGGAAGCTACAATTCCTTTTGACATTCTAGAAGAAAGTCTCAAAAACTTATTATTAAATTTACTACTATTCTATTTACCAAACTTAATTTTTCTAAAATTTTTGCATTACCTGTTACTATTCCTCTATACAAAATCCAAAACAGATTACAATTTTGTATTAATCTTGCAAGAATACACCTTTATATATCTGACAATTATCAAGCTATTAATTATATAAAATTTGCTGAGGACATCAAACTAAGACCCAAAAGATTTACTGTTAGCTCATCAGTAGTTAACACTGACAAAAAAGACCAATATATAAATATTAAAATAGATAAAATATTTAATATTCATCTTTTCTTTAATATTTCTGAAACTTTTTTCCTTGAAAAGTACAATATTCCATCACTAATAATTCTGTAGACCACTTAATGAATGGTTTAAAAACTTCTTTCCTTTATACAACTGCCAATTTACTAAATCTCTTAATGAAACCGAAGCTAAAAATATACTAAGGTTTCAATTTTAACAATAATTTATTAAACACCTTAAAGAACTTCTTCCTATTGAAATTTCTTTTAAAAAACCTCATAACCTTTAAGAATGATGCAATGAAGCTATCTGGCATACTAATTATCATATATATACTTGCACCTACTCTAACTGTATACATCTTGATAAAACCAAACTTAAAGAAAAAGAAAAAGAAACTATACCTAGCAACAACCAACCAGACTATCAATATATATACTTCTACAGTAACCTTCTTAAAGAAACTTTGAACAAATCCTATTTACAATATCCAAAAACAGAAAGTGAAATCTGGAAATATCCTAATATTGATACTTCAATTTTCTATATTAATGGTAAACATGAAGCAACTTTTAAAGAAAAAATCCCAACTCAACTTCTTGATGACCTTGTAACCAAAACTGAAGAATATGTATATGCCAACAATTTAAGCAAAATAAACTCTAAATGTAAAAGTTACTACTTTTATTAATACCTTAAAATTTACCAAAATATTGTTGCACAAAATCATAATATTGACAAATTTAATCGACAGTAAGCTATTAATTTTCTCACAACTAAAGTTATTGACACAAACTATTTAGCTCATATCATTACTTATTTTGATACAAATAATATTTTTATGAACTTTCTTGAAATTGTTAACACTTTCAAGAAAAGGCATATTCTAAAGCAAAAACAATCTTATAAAACAAATTAACTTACAATTTTAAGAACCAACAGTTCTGAAAGATTTACTCTTTCTTACAAACACTTTTTTTCAATAAATTCCTCTGTAGATCACATTAATATAGCTACCACTTTTAAGATTATGATGTTCTTCACTTCAAGTGAACTATTCTTAAAAGAGAATAATGTAAATAGACAGGTGGAAAAGTTTATTTATATGGAGAACCAAGTTTATGACAGCCAGACTCAACATACAGAGCAGACTATGACACCCTTCATAGCTGTGAGAGCTGAGCATATAGTGAGTGAGGAACTCTTTACCTTCTTGAACCCTATTGCATCATCTCATTTTAAAGAAACATTACAAGACCTATTTACAATACAATATTGGATCCAAATTCATGTTATAATAAATAGTTAGCCCATCTAGTCTTACCTCTACTTCCACATCTACAAACTCTTTATTTCTTTCTTGAACATATATATTCTTACAATTATACACCACTCAATCTTTATAACATTATATTAGTAATATCAATTAAGCTAGACTATAGCAAATGCTATATACACTTATTAAATGAATCAGAACCCTTATTTGACTACTTCATTCTACAATGAGCTAGCTACAGATATTACCCATTAATACCTATTCCTTCTAAATATTCTTTAGTACTTAACAATACACAATATACCAAACTATTCTTGAAAATAATACTGTAAACTATACTTATATACAACTAATAGAAACTGTCTTATTTGGTCATAATGATACTGTTATTGCTAATGAACATTTTGGCTCCATACAACTTTACACATATTATAATAAATTTCTAGCTTACAACCACCTTCTATTACTTTTACACCTACAAACAATTATTTTATTTTTACAACATATTTATAGTTTTGATTATTTACCAAGCAATGCTTGTAACTATACTTTAAGTATTTCTATTAAAAATAATTACAGTGAAGCTCATATCTACCTCCCACCTGAACCTAAACCTTTACTTAATCATTTTATTTTACCACTTCAAACTATCTGATATTACCCAAACATTCTACTAAAATCATATACAACAGAAGATAACTTTCTCAACTTAACAAATCAATATACTACAATATTAATACTGAACTCACTTCCTACATCACCAATAGCACTTCAACAACCTTTATCTCTTTTCATTCCTTTACCACCATTATCTCCATCAAGACTTCATACAAACCACTTATCAGACCTCTCACTTAACTTAAACATTGCAATTTACAATATTCAAGATTTTAATAATCCAGAAAAGAAGCTCTTAATGAAAGAATATTGTCTTTAAAATAATCTACATATAATCAGCTTAACTAAAACCAAAATTGCAAAAACCAAAAACAAAAAGTTTTACAATAATCATCAATTCTCTTATTACTAGTCAAACTGCTCTATATCTAATGAAGGAACATGTATCATAATTAAAAATAACTTAAAACCACATATTCATAACTTTCTTAACCATCTCAGTAAAGCTATTGCAATAGACTTCTTCTTTAAACATAACTACAAATTTTGAATAATCTCAACATACTTATTATCAACAAACAATCTTGCTTACCAACAAACTCAATCTTCTCTATTATTACATGGATACAACAAGCACTTTAGCTACAACTACATATAATTATTCTTGGTGATTTCAATTCATTAATTCAAACTACTATATCAAATGCAGCTAAATATCAACTACTAAACTATTTATATAGTATTAATATGTATGACTTTGTGAATCACACAAATAATACTAATGCTATCTAGCAAAGTAGTCGATATACTAGCAGAATTGATTACATGTAGACAAGTGAACACACAATATTATTTCTTAATAGATTCTATATTAATGACTCATCATGGATCACTAATAGCAACCATCAAATGCTTATAGCACAATGGACCTTTCTTTTTGCAATAAACAAACCTAGAAAGAAAAATAAATGCAAACATAGAACTTTTAACTATAAAGCAATGACTAATGAAAAATGAGAAGATTTTTCAAATTAAATTAACTTTAATATGCACCAACACAAATTTCTACAGAAATAGATATTACAATATCACTAGAAAAACTTTGATATAAAATCTATACTTGTATTATCAATGCAGCCTTACAACATATTTCTAACAAAAAACAAACAATTAAACACTTCTTTCACACCTTTAGACCTAAAGCAACAGCTCTATATAAAGACCTTAAACTTATTAGAAACATTATCTATAGAGTTAAAAACTCATTTAAATAAAACCTTACTATTTTTATACAAACTATAATTGATATTGATACCATCAATCACAAACACAACTTTGATATTCCAAACCCACCTAAAAAAACCCTTTACTATTACTACAATGAATTAATAATGCTAAGTAAGCATAGAAAGCTCTTTTTCATGCATGTAGTATTGAAAATACTCAAAACCTTAAACAGCATATTAATATAGTTATTAATAACAGATGTGAACAACTAATAACACAACCTACCAAAATGATAAATAGCATTCTTAATAGACATAAAAATTCAGTACATTTTCACAATATTAAAACTGATAATAGTGTTATAACTGATCCTACTAAAATACTCTAACATGTCCAACAACACTTTCAACACTGGACCCAACACCAACCTATTAATACTATGATATTTAATCAATATTGAAGAGAAGAATACCAACCTAAATAGTCCATTAATCGCAACTGGTATGCCCCTTACTCAAGCCTATTTCTACAGAAGAAATAATGCAAACAATACAACAACTCCTAAACAACAAAGTCTGTGAACTACTAGGTATAAGCTATGAAATGCTTAAACACTGTAGTTCACAAATGTTACAGACTATTACTTAACTATTTAACAAATGCCTCAATACTAACATAATATCTAAACAGTAGAAAAACAGCAGAATATATTCTATTTCAAAAAAGCCTAACTTTGATGGCAACCTCAACAATACCCAACCCATTAGTCTAATTGAACATACCAAAAAATTATATACAAAAATCCTAACCAATCAACTCTCTACTATCCTATCATCAAATCCAATTCCCAGTCTCTATAATTATGTTACACTATCTGGTAATAGTACTAATACACCTTTACATATTCTAAACAACTTTATTAAGATGCCAATAGTAATAAAAAACCAATATTACTCTTTTAGAAAAATCATTACATTGCATTAAACTCACACAATCTATAAGTTGCACAATAACTAATTTGCTCAAACTACACTCCAATCAAGTAATTACAAACTTTAAATTAACACCATCATACCTAGTAGAAGACAGCATAGATC
Source organism: Cetraspora pellucida (assembly GCA_910591915.1). Taxonomy (NCBI): domain Eukaryota; kingdom Fungi; phylum Glomeromycota; class Glomeromycetes; order Diversisporales; family Gigasporaceae; genus Cetraspora; species Cetraspora pellucida. Next base: position 9,269 of record CAJVQA010000894.1, on the reverse strand, counting down.
AAGGAGAAACCATAACTTCTTTGCTATAATAAATCTACTATGATCCTCTTATTAACCACATACACAAAAAATTTAAAAGATACACATCAACAGTTATATATCCAACTTCTTTATTTTCTGCAAAGTACCAAACAACTTATACAAATACTTATGTATTAGTATATATAGATGATATATTATGGTTAGCAGAATCTTAACAGCAACTACAAAATATTATTAATGTGGCATTTACATTTTATTAAATGGCAAACATTAAAGTAAATTCTCAAAAATCCAGTCTAATATCTAACATAAAACACACACCTACTTTCACTTTTCTAAACTCAACTATTACAATTCAACCACTTAACATACCTCTAAAATTTCTTGGTTGCTGGTATACTGCAACTAACATACAAGCCATTACAACCAAACTTATTCTACAAGAAACATTTGGTTTAACAAATATAGTTCAAACTAAATAAATAACAGACAAACAAGTTTTCTATATAATCAATAATGTCATTATTCCTATTATCAAATATTATATACATAATATAGTACTCTCTTAATACATATGTAACAAAATTTTATCCAAATATCTTACTACTGCCAAACACAAATTCAAACTTGCATTAACTACTCTAACTAGCACTATGTTGAACCATAATATATATAATATCAAAAACATATAGAATATTTAGTTACAATATTACATTACCAACTTTCTAATTTAACTAAACACAACAGATTTACTTGGAACTAGTACACATATCTGAATACAACAATTACAAAATAACCTGTGGTCTATCACTAATATCTTACAACATCCATATCTACTAATAGATAGTTCAAATAAAAATACAACAACATATCAAATAATACTACTACTATGACATCTACAATTTATTATCTCTATACACACAACACTATCATATATACTACAATACCCATATATACTAATTAAAAACATTTTTAAAACACATAAAGACTACAACAACTTCAAAAAACAATTATGAACTATACATATCCTTTATCTTGAACAATTAACCTTATCTGATAACTTTACACTCTTAGATTGGAAACACATTTTACCAAGACTTGAACAAATTTCTACAGGATGTAAACCAAAATAGTTTCTGTTTTAGAAGATAAAACAATTACACATTCTTTTACTAGAAAACTTAACTCTAATCTGAGTCTTTTACAAACTAACTTCTTATCTTTTACAACTGGACATTACAATTCAAAATCAAAACCCTAGCATATTACTGTTAATTACAATAGTGAACAATTAATAATAGGAAAGACACACAAATATAACCAAAACAACAACACTATATCTATTACATACTAGACAATTGAAGCAAATGCACCAAACACAAACCTCTATCTAGTCTTATCAGTCAATTGTATACTATGCACAGGATGTTCACATAACTATAACAGAATACTAAACTACTGTACATTTGACATTTTTGCTACTCTTTTTACAAAATTTCTAGAAAGAAAACAACAAAATCCTACAAACAAACTTAAGCTTAATGCAAATTATACAGATCTTGTATACTTAATTGCACTATGCAACTCTATTAGAATTTCTACACTTACACTTATTACCTTATCACAAGATCCAATCTCTTTTATTTTTCATACCAATTCGACTTCTATCAAATTACAACAAATTGCAAGCCAAAATACCCAATGTACCATCTTAACTTTTTATACTAATAGATCTGTTACCAATATTATTACTAATAGATGTTTAATAAATTTTGAATGGATACAGATACATAACAATACTATTATTGAAACTTATTCTTCTTAAATTAAATTCTGGCCATCATCATACAAAGCTAAGCTAGTAGTTATTCTATCAACTATATGCATATGCCCTCAAAATAGCAATATCCAAATCTATTCTAACTTACAATCTGTAATTTCTAAATTTAACAAAATTACTAATAACATAATACCAAAACATAAACAATATTCTTATAACTATTGGCCAATATGGCACACAATTATCAACTTAATTAAATTATACAGATACAACATTACACTTCACAAAGTACCAGCTCATGAAGACAACATATTCAATAATGAAGCAGATAAGCTTGCATCAAATCACAACTTAACAAATTTTCTAGATATACAATACAACAACATTTACAATACTTCATATACTATACAATATAACCAATATACTATTGAACAACCTACCTGACAAGCAATCAAAAATATTTGCAATGCACAAATAATAGCTATGTGATCATCTCAAAATTGGATAAATAACATTATTCATTTATCTTCACAAATTAACTGAGAAGCAACCTGACTATATCTAAATAACAACATTAACAGAACTAGCTCATATACAAACTTTACACTTAGCAATAGTAAATCCTTTAAAATTAAACTACAACTTAACATACTACCTACACTTTTCCATCTTCACAACTTATATTCAGAAGTAATAACTAGCAATAGTTATATCATATGTCATATACCAAAACACTTACTACATTAGATTCTTTGTCCAAACTTTATACTCTTTACCAATCTTATTCAAGAAACAATAACAAAAACAATTATCTATATTATTGATATTATTAGCACTCAAGTTAATGAACTACAAGAAATACTTCTACAACACAATAGTCTTTTTTTTAGTAACATAATTCTGAAACAAACTAATATTTATACAACATTACAAAGATATGTGCCTACTAGCTTATTTCATCAATTAGACTATTTACTCAATCACAAACAGAAGCAAAAAATATTACTACAAAACTTCTACATAAGCTGTCTCAAAAAGTTTATAAACAAATATGAAAACCATATTGTACAAAACTGGCATAATGGAAAAAGAATAACAACATTCTACAATATACCAAAAATCAACAAAAAAGACCTACATGAATCAACTACAATAATATATACCATGTCAACAGGCATCAATTACATAGTATGACTTGCAATTTATGTGGACTATTAAGCTTAAAACATATTGATCCAAATATCTGCCCACCACTTGGTTATACTCTATGTAAAATTAATTTATAGCTTGATCATTAGATACTTTATAGTTACTCTACAAACAACATTTTATACTATCAAATCTAGATGAGTTTTAACCACTCTAGTAGGTTTAGGTTGCAGATAAATTAGATAGATAATAGTTAGTTTTTCTCTATAGTCTGAGCTTTACTCTTGTAACAAATTTGTAATTGAAATATATTTTGTAATTTATATTCAGAAAATCCCCTGAAGGCATCTTTAACAAATTAATAAAGATATAAGCAAAACCTCATCTTAACTCCAAAAAAAAAACAAAAAAAACAAAAAACATCAGAAGTTTCTCTTTCTGTTCTTTATAAAGAATTTAATAAGTTTGTTTAAATACTTGAAAAAAATAATTTAGAACAATTTATTCTTAATATTTCAATTCAAGATATTATAGTTTTTGATCAATTGATAATTAATAAAATCAAAATTTTATTTGAAGAAAAACCTGCTCCAGTTAAAACATTTTTAGCAATAAAATATATAAATACTAAGTTCTAGTTAATAATAATTATAAGAACTTGTCAGATAATATAAAAATTTATATTACTAAAAGTAGATTTAAGTATAAAGAAAACTTGTATATTTCTTTCAAAGTATCTGTAGATGAGTTTTATACAATTAATAATACTTATAATAGTTTAGTTAGTAGTTTAGATAAAGATACTAAAAACTGTTTTATAAGTACACTTATATATTAGGATTTATTACAATTTGTAATTTGCTTTAGAAGAATTTAATTAAATAAATAAATTAATATTTTATTAAATATAAAATAATATAAATACATTTATCAGAAACTAATTTTTAATTCTTGATATTTTTTTACAGCTAAATCAAAATCTAATCCTACTGATTTGCTAAAATAAGTTTTAGTTTCTTCATATTGTTCTAAATCTTGATATATCAAACCCATTACATAAAATATGCTTGCATTATCAGTTTTACTAGTTGTGATCTCATAGTATTTTAATGCTTTTTTTGCTTCTTTATTACTATGCTTATAATTGATATTTTGTGCAAATAAAAATGCAACTTTAAATCTGAATTGAGATAATTCATTATCTGCTAATTCTTTGAAATATTTATTTACAATATCTACATTACAGATTAAAAATTTTTTATTAATAAAGATTTTACTGATCTTAAGTTTAGCTTTGTTAAAAAGTTTTTTGTTACTACTTTTAATGATCTCATATAGAAGTCTAATAACAAAATAGTAACTTTTTAGACTATAATAACTTTTCTCTTTCTAAAATCTTAATATTTTTTTAGATTTTTTTTTACAAATCTTAAGTAATTCTTTACCTTTTTTAAGATCAAGCTATCTAATATTTATCAGGTTTTTGTTATTAAGATAAACTCATAATTCATTACTTAATACATATTCATCTTTCTTTATCTTCATAATACAAAATTTCATCAATCTTATTCAGCATAAGTTGCTTTAAGGTAAATTTATCAGGATTTCTCTTAGTGTAGGTTTTGAAGAATTTTTTAAAGAACTTTACAAAACTATATATTAACAAGTAAAGCAGTAATTTACTATAAAATTTGAGACTAGAAGAGTAGAATACTTGGTCTATAGTAGGATATTTTAAGAAAATGTGTTGTTTACTAATATCAAATTACTAATGATAATAACTGAGAATTTTTTTAATCTATTCTTTAAATTTATTATACTCAAAATTATAATATTATAATAACTTATGAAGGTTCTCTAGTTTATTTGTATTTGTCAATAATATTCATGTTTCTTGACAAGATAAAATACTATATTTTCAATATTTATCCTTTTTGAACAATATTATTTGTTTGATTATCCTAATCTGAACAATCATTCTATTCAAAATTCTTGAGTTTGTGATAGAAAATAGTAATTTTCATAGTCTTCAGATGTGAATGTGTTATTATATTTTACTTTTATACTATTTGAGTAGTTAGTATAATTTAAAATATATTTAAGTTTCAGAATTCTATCTCATGTTTTTTTCTGAGTGCACAGAGATCATAGCATGTATTTTTAGCTTTAATTATTAGTTCATACATTCTTGTCTCAATTAATGGGTACTTTGATCCATAGTTTATAATTGTGTTACTAACTTTTTCTGAATAGACTGTATGATTATGCATCATTGTTTTCTTTTTGATTTTATATTGTTTGTAAATTCATCAATAGTTCTTTTTGTATTTTTTGCATATTCAAATATATATATTTCTTATTAATCTATTCATACTAAATTTATGGATAAAAGTCTGATAATAGGTCAAAAACTATTTATATATTTTGGCTAATTTTTCTATTCTAATTGTGTTGCAAATAGTTTGCAAATAGTTTGCAAACTATAGTAATTAATTATTCTTAATACTAATTTATCAAAACATAGTAGTAAATCATAAGATTGTTTCTCTTAGCAACATTGCCAAATATAGTCAAAATAGAGTTTTCTTGTTTTTTTAGTATGAAATATGTCCCAGAATAATTGTGATATGTTTTTATTAATAATATTCTAATGATATTTTCTTAGATCATTTATCTGATATATGAATTCTTCTAAAAAAATATTTAGATATTTATTGTGATTGTTTTTAAATAATAAAATAAATAATCATAGTAATAATAAAACTAGATTCTGGTTAAGTCTGTTTAGAGTAAATATCAATAGTCATTTTTTGTAGATTGGAAAGTGTTGTTTATATATTGGCTCTTGGTTTCTACATTTTCAATAAAGTTTTTCAATGAATTATTTTATTCATCTTTATCAAGCATGTTCCAATGTTTATAGATAACTTTTAAGAAAATACCATTTATAGTATTATTTTTGACATGTGTATTCATAGTTAGCAATTTTATGTTAATAAAAAAGAGGCATGAACAGAACAGGATTGAGTATATTTAAATCAATATTTGAAATATAAAGTAGTACAAAATACTAGACAATAATACAACTTGTATTACATAGTTCTTTATAAATATAATTTAAGATTTATGCATAAAGTAACTACAAAGTCATCAAGATGTTTGGTATATTATTAAAAGAAAATTTTAAAACCTATTTTGAATGTAGTAAAAAAGTAGATGTTTTAATCAAAACCAATTCTGTAATAACAGCACATTCACAAATCTTGTATGCTCATTTTAAATATTTTTCTGCATTATTTTCAGTAATTTGAGCAACAAAAAAAAATAGTTTCTATATTGTTAATTGTCCAAAATCTTCTTATAATGCAATATACAAGATAATATTATTTCTTTATGCAAATAATATTAATTTAGAAGGTTTAACATTACCATTGTTCATTAAGATTCTTACAGAATGTGACAAATTAAATATCAATAATTTATCAAAAAATAATTTTAGAATATTTAAACCTATTTGTAGAAAAACTTCTAAAAGAAGATATTATTACTCTTTTGAATTTTATAATTGTTCATAAACTATTTCAAATATATTTTAAATCTATACTAAAATACATCATGTTTAATTTTAAGACAAAAGAGTTTTTTACTAATATAAATTTTAAGAATAAAACAATTCAGTTTATCTTAAAATGTAATAATTTGAATATAACAGAAGATGAAATAGTAGAGTTCATAAAAAATAATTATAATAACAGATTAAAGAATCTTAGATTGCATCAGATTAAAAATAAAATAGTAATAGATTTATTATGGAAAGAACATAAATCTAAAAATAAATATATTTTGAAAGATATGCTATATAAAAAACTTAATTCAAATTATATTTTAAAATATAGAATAAATTAAATAAGATACTCAAATATAAAATATGTGTTAAAGTTCTTGAAAACCTATAATATACCTGTTTTAAAAAATATGTTTGGGTATTTATTTTACATGAAACTGATATTTTTTCATCAAGAATGGATTGTGAATTAACTAGTAAAAATATATTTAATGTTTGTAAAAGAAAATGCTTTTTGTTAGTTATTGGTAAAGGTTATAAAGCTGGATATATACTTGGAGGATATAATAATAATTATTGGATTAATAATACAATGCAAATAGAAAATAGCTTTTTGTTCAAGATGAGTACACAAGAAACAGAGACATATTAAGTTGCTAAATCTGTAAAAAATAATCCTAAATTTTATATCAAAAAAAATTATAATAAAGAAGTAGTTTTGGAAACAAAGATCTGCTTCTGAATAGTTATTTTTGGAGATACAATGTTAAATCATATAATTATATTTTTGCAACAAAAAAAATAGGATGTAGATGTAGTTGAAATATATTATATTCAAAAGCAAGATTAATCTTCATTTTATAAACTTATTTGTATTTTTTATCTTATCAATAAAACAATATTTTTATTTAAAAAAAATAGATTTAATACATATCTTGTGAATAATTAAAGTATATAACTTATAAAATTGATTTTAATATTAATCTTGTAAAATTTATAGTTCTGGTTGTTGTAAAGTTTCTTCAAACATTACAAAATTTGTATTATGAATATTTATTATTTTATTTTGTAAATGTTTTTTTTTAATATTTAAAAAAATCTGTTTATATTTTTCTTTTACTTTTTCATTAAGTTGTTATTATAAGATACTAGAAATCTTAGATAGTGTGCATATATTTAGTTCCTTTTCTTTATGCTTTATAAGTTGCTTATCATTCATGTAAAGAATATTAAAGAATTTAGTGATTTCTTCTTCTTAGAATTAGAAGAATAATCAGTTATGAGTATTTTTGATAATTCAAATATTTTATTAAAGATAGGTAAGATTCAATAATTAATTTCATTGTAATTATTACTAGTAATATTTACAAACAACATTGTTATTATATTAATTTTTTTAATAGTGTTAGTGTATTTTAACTTTTCACTATTTTTGCAACTATAATTAAAGAATTCTATAAAGTTTAATTCTTGTGTAAAATAAACTGCTAACATTTCATATTTGATATAAACCCAGTAGCATTTTTTTTTTGTATCTTTACAACAGTGTTTCAGTTACAATTAATCTTAAAGTATCATAAAATACACTTAATGCTATAAAAAGTACTTTGGATAACATATCAGTAATATTAGCATCTTTTTTATTTGTTTTACTAGAAATGACAGCTGCAATATCATGTGTGAATTTTTCATTATCTGTTTTATCAAATTTATAAATTTTAACAAAAGAAAACATTTTACAGTATTTTTTATTTTGGCAAACAACAAGATATTATAGACAATATCTTCATTATTAATATGTTCATTACATTTTGTTTGAAAGTAATTTATTATTGCCTTGATTTCATTTTCACAATATTTTTGTTTTTCTTGTGATTCACAGACTTCAATATGGTCATATAGACTATTCTTTTCTTTAGTAAATGAAAATGCTTTTTCATCAGTTTTTATATTAACATTGTATTTGTATTTTTTATATGAGTTCCTATTACTATAATTTGTATAGTTGATAGAATTGTAACCAGATGATACAACATAAATATCTTTAGTATTAGACATATTTGTTATCAGTTTTAGAATTCTTAATGCAAATAATAATAAATGCTTATAAAAATAAAGGTTATATAAAGTTTGAGTTATACATAACTTGAAATTTTTATATTTGGATTTTGTAAACAATATTTTCTTATATTTAATCATGTATTTGAATTATTTTGTATTTATAGTTCAGTAAAATAGTTTATCTTTCTTATTCACTTGAAATTTTATATATAATAAATAATAATAATTTTGAAATTTGGAGGATAATGTATTTCTTAAACAAACATTTCAACATGATCATAACAAGTGCTCTCTTTGAAAGAGAACTATTACAAAATACTTTTGAAGAATAGTATTTCTTACACATCTTAGATTTACATGCATGATTTTTAAGAATAATAAAAAAACTATCTTTAATGAATTTATCAGATATAAACCTACTGATATTACAATATGTGAATTGAAACAATAATTAAAGTAATCTTAGGAAACAAACACAGTGTTGTTTTTAAATTTATTTATCAAAAACTTGATATTGAATATACAAATTCAACAACAAATAAATTATCAAATTATTGACTACTTTGTTTGCAATAAATAAAAAAAATTTAAATAGTTTAAAAAAAAGAATAAGTTAAAAATTAAGTTATTTATTTTTTTATTATTATTTTTTTTTTTTGGTATTAAGGTGAGGTTTTGCCTTTATCTTTATTAATAATTTGTTACGGGCAACTACATGAGTTGACACAGGCC
>CAJVQA010000893.1:0-29159 GCA_910591915.1 Cetraspora pellucida | reverse complement strand
TCTCTAACTGAGATAGTGCAGCAGGTTGCACTTAGGTACCATTAGGGTGGCCGAGTGATGCTAAACTTAAGTATTAGAAAATTTTATGTAATTATGTATGTATATAATTTCAAGAATCTTAATAAAGTATTAGCGTAACTGCTTAAGGAAAAAAAAAAAAAGAACTAATAGAACAATTTGTAAATAAACAAAAAAAAACTCTTTTTGCTAATCTTCAATTTTGTAAGATCATAAATCAATACACTTTAGTTTGTCCTAAAGTTAATTAAATAACTGGTCTTGCATTATTAAGAAAAAAAAAAGGAAACACAAAAATAGCTAGAGTTTAATAGAACAACTTTTGGAAGAAGCTGTTCAATCAAAGAATAAAAAATTTGTTCGAAAATTTTTAAAAAATTTTTGGAAAATTGTAAACTTGGCTGTAATCTTGTAATTCTGATCAATCAATGCATAAACAAAGCACAAAATAAACAAACATGTAAATTTAGTAAACAAACAAGCAAACAAAGTAGCATGCGTCTAATTAGGCAATAAGCACAAAATGTGACTGACTAAATAAAGCACAAACAATAAGAATAGGTATTAGTCAAATAAATAAAAGTTTCTAGAAATAGAATAGTATAGGAAGTTAGACAAACAACTAGAATTAAAATATTGATAGCAGAAATCAAAGAGCTTTACAACTTAAATCAAAAAACATCAACAGAAAAGTATGCATGCTTAAACGAATTAAAAGCTTGCATAGTGCAAATAGATATAGATATAGCACAATTTTTAGAAGCAAGTGACCCAGTTCAAGTATATATTATAAGAGTCTTAGTAGACAAGCACAGAGAAGTGCAGAAAAATCTTTATAAGAAAAAAACTGCAACAATAGAAAAAAGATTTCTAGTAAATCAAAAAAAAGAAGTGCACAAAAATATTATACAAGATGTAATGTATAACAGTAAAGAGGAAGCACAAACTATGATAACAAAAATAGAGCTAGAGCTACCAACAACACAACTAGTAAGTCAAAAGACTTTTATGAAAAAAAAAAATACAGTGGCAAAAGAAGATACTAAAGACAAAGACCAAAAGAAAGAAAAAAAGGTAAGCAACAAAATAGTAGAGCAGGAAGACTACCAAAGTAGAGAGTTAATGGAGCTAGAAGCACCTGTAACACAACTAGTAATTCAAGAGAGTAGTCTTAAATGAAGGCACCCAGACAATAAATTAGAAAAGATCAACAAAAAAAAAGACAATAGAACTAATAAGCAAGCCGAAGTGATGTTAAATGAAACAGAAAAAGAAATTCTTGAAAATTCAGATGTAGAGACAAAAATAGAAAATAAAATAACATTGCTAATAACAGAATATGACACACATGACTCAGGAACAGAAGAGTCAAAGAGACTTATACTTTTAAGATACAAAAGTAATTTAAATAAAGAGGCATCAATAAAGAAAGAAGAAAAAAAAACAGAAAGTAAACTCCAAAAGGATATCCATGCATCAAAATGAGTACCAAAAAATATAAACGATTCTATATGGATAAATAGAAGCAAGTCAAAGAGTTTTATTCAGAATGAAGTATTAAAACAGAAGCAAAAACAAAAAGAACAAGTTAAACAAAAAATGAGTTTATTAGTAATACTGATATTATGGGACTTATCAAAAGACACAAGATATAAAAGAGTTACAAGATGTTTAAGCTTCTATGGAAAAGCAAGAAATCTTAAATAGAAAATATTTAAGAAAACCAAGGCAGCAGTAGTTCAGATTACTGGATGGAATCAGAAGAGGTTGGACCCACTTCACAAAAACTCTTTAATCTCTTTGTCTATATTCATTAGTTCAACTATAGTGCCTTTAGGAATGATCAGCTAGACCACTTCTTGTATCTAGCTGCATTTCTTCTATTTTGTCTAGTCTATTTAAAATTTGGCATAAAACATCTTCTACTTGTACTATTTTTGCTTGATCTTGTAAGGCTGCTTTTGTTTTTCTTTTTTTTAGATTATCTTCTTTTACTTCTATGTTGGCATTTCTGTCTTTTAATCATTTTTCTATATTTTATATCTAAGAATCCAAACCTATTTTATTATTTCTTCTACTTGGCTCTTCTTGCATTATGTTTCTGATTCTTGATACCTCTTGTCTTTTGTTATTTACTTTTGATCTTTCTTGTCTTCTGCCCCTTGACTCATCTCTTTTTGTACTTTCTTTCTTTTAGGATTTTTCTAACTTATTCGATAGTTATTGTACCATATTGGTGTTGTTTGGACTTCTTCTGCTGCTAGATTATTTGCAAAGAAGATTATTGCAAACTTTTTCTGATTTTTATTTCTATTGCATAAGATGTATATTGCTTTTGCACTTTTGTTTTTTAGACATTACAACAGAAGCACTTCTAAAGCTTCTCTTGGAATGTTTAACAATTTAGCTGTATACTGTTCTTGCTTGTTTCTTTGGTTATAATCTTTATTTCTATTTGTTATTCATGCTAATTTGTTATTGCCAAGTGGCAATACTTATGAAATATATTCTTCTTTCTCTAAACTTGCTACTATTACTGCTAATGCTTTGTATAGTAATCTCTTAACTTGTATGATATTCAAGTTTTTGAATTTTCTGTACATATATCTTATCTCTTTTTTATTAATATCTAATGGCAGATTTCATATAGTTAACTATTTTTCTCTTGCCTTTTTTTTTCTTCTTCTTTATTATTTTTTATTATAATGCTTTTCTTTGTAGAATCTTTTTCTTTTTCTACTTTTTCTTGTTTTTTTACTTTTTTTGTTCTTTTTAGTTCTTCATTTTTTTTTGTTTGCTTTATATCTTTTTCTTTTTTTTTTTTATTGTATTTTTCTTATTGCTTTGTTTTTTGATTTTTACTCTTATTCTCTTCTGGAATTAGTTTAAGCCATTCATCTTTTTTTCTTTTAATTCTGTTTATTGTCATATCTCTACTATATTCACAATCAAATCTACCTTTATTCAATTGTTTCTATTTTTGAATACTTTTTTGATTGTTTTAATTAGTGGTTATTTTCTAAGATTCACTGAACATACTTTACTCTTTTTTCTTTTGATTCATCTAGCAATATATATGTTGGCATATTTGTCTTAAATGACTGTTTTTATTGCATATTCTGTTTTTTAAAGACCATCAGCTATGCTTAATTGTATTTGCAAAAAATGAGATATTAGTTTCTTCATCATTTAGTTTTTTTCTTGTTTTTCTAATTTCATATCTGTATCTTTACTGTTTTCTTCTATTTCTTGTAATATATTATTTTTTAGTATTTTGGGTTTATTAGCAGTTTGGTTTGTTTGGTGGTGCAGTATATTAATACTAAAACTTTTTATTTGTTCTTCTAGTATTACTAGCTCTTGCTTATTATTTGTTCTTCTTTCTTCTTAGTATGTTACTTTTTTGTTTATATTTGTGTTATATTTAAAAGAGTCTGGATTAAAACTTATTGATCTAAGCTTTTCTATTTATTTATTAATTATCTCTTCTTTAAGCTAGCTTGTTTTTGCTAATCTTAAAGTTTCTAATATTTGATCATATACTAGCATGTTATAAGGCATAATATGTTTTGAGTCATATATTGCTAACTTTTTAGCAATATGCTCTATATTACTTGGGTTTTGTATAGAAGTTTTGAAAATTTGGTTAAAAATTTTATAGTCAATATGTTTTTAATTTTTATCTCCTATTTCTCTAATATAAGATATGATATCTGTGTTGCAGTTTTTATCTATTAGTTTATATTCTAACAGACTAGATTAGAATTTTTTTTTTTGGCTAGTTAGTATCTAGAATTACATTTTTGTAATATTGTTAGTATGCTATTAGTACTATGTTACTAATTTTATAGTAATGCTTGCTGTTTTCTAATTAGGCAGTAAGTCTTATTTGTTTGTTATTGTTTGTTGTTGCTACTGTTATCACATATTCTGTTTTTTGTTTTTTCAGAATAATGTTAATTTCTCAAAAATTTCATTTTTCTTGTTAAAAATATTACTGTTTCTTGTTAATATCTTAGTACAGCTTCTTTTGTCTTCTAAACTCTGCTATACTATATATATTTTCTTCTAATACAGCTTTTTTGTTAATAGTTTAAAGGGTGTTTGCTAACCAGTTTTTCTGTTATTTTTATATTTTGGTTTTCTTTATTTTGGGATTAAGAATCAGCAAAGAGAGTTTTGTTTTTGCAATTTGGTTTAGTTGATTATTAGTAAAAATGTTATAGTTCAAAATAGTAATATTTGTTTGTTTTTTTAATTTAATAAAATTTTCTTTGTTAATAAGTTTTATTTACTAGACTATGGCAGTAAAAAGAACTAATTTGGTTTTAGTTTTGTTAATTTTTATATTAAAAACTGTCTTATATAAGTTTAGTGCTATTAGAGTTTTGTTCTAGTTTGTAAAAAATTTAATTCTTATTGTTAAATTATTTGTATAAGTAAAAGTCTTAAGAAACTAGTTTTTTAGTTTTATATCTTATAATTGTTTTTCTAAGTTTCTTATAAGAGGCTTAAAAGCTAGTATATAAGTAAGTAAATAAAAAAAATCTTTTTTTCTAACTCTAAGTAGTTTAGAAATAGCTTTTGCATTAATAATATAAGTCTCTTAGTTAAAGAAAAAATTATATAATAAGCTTATAAACTTGTAATTGAAATTTATATTTTTTAATTAAGTTCTAAAAAATTATGACTAATACAATCAAATGCTTTTTGTTAATTAATAAGGAGTAATCAAAGTTGTTTAGAAAGATCTATTGGTTTATCATAGTAATAATAATATTAAGAGTTGTATTAGTAATAGATCTGTTTTTAATAAATCTATATTGTTAATAAAATACTGTAATAGAATTTATTTTTTTTATTATATTAATATATATTTATTTTTAGGTCTATATTATATTTTATATTTTTCTTAATATTTTTACATAGTCTATAAATTATTTTATTAGTTTTAATCACCTATTTAATAGGTTAATATTTATTTTATTAGTAGATTCTTATAGTATTTTATTTTAGCTAATAGTTATTAGAATATCTAAAAATATAGTTATTTAATGTTACAAAAGTCTTGACTAAAGACTCCAGGTCATGCTTCAGATGTCTTAGGTGCCTCAGGACACTCTAAAATAATAGAATAATTAAATTATAGTTAATTAATATTTATTAATTATAATACAATATTTACTATAATATTACTATATAGTTTCTATGTATTACTATAATTATTTTTAGTTGTTCTTAAAACAACATTTGTAAGAAAGTTTTTGAATACTAAATAATTATAGAAAGATTTTAGATAAATATATGAACTACATAATAATATTTATTTTATTTTTAGTTAATATATAAGTTATTATATAATGGAGTACCAAGTATTGGTAAAAATAGAAAAATACAGTATTGATTTATCATTTGTATATGAATATTATTAGTGAAATACATATAGAATTTCTTAATTTCTGCTATATTTTGGATGTCCATATAGTTCAGAATGATGTTACAATATATGATAGTTCTAAAACCAATCAATTATTAGATTAAAAACTATAAAAAAGATAGCTTTTTGTTCTTCTAAAAGGACAATTCTTGGACAGTTCTTAAAAGTTCTACTTTTATATATATAAAAAGCTTCTCGTAATAATTATTTAATCAAAAACTTTTTAATAAAATAACTTATAACTATTATTTTTTGAATATTATTTATAAAAACTATTCTTTATTTTATTTTTTATTTTATTTTTCTTTATATTTTATTTTTATTTTTTTTATTTTTCTTCTTTGTTTCTTATAATAATATAAAGTGAAAAGCTGGTTTTTTTAATTAGTTATTTGACAAATACTAGCTTTATATTATTTATTTTATTTTTATTTTTTTTATAATAATATAAAGTAAAAAGTTGGTTTCTTTAATTAGTTATTTGGCAAGTACTAGCTTTATATTATTGGAATTTAAAGACTACATATAGCTGTTAATAATCTGATTATTAAAAGTTTTTTTTCTTCTAGTTATACTCTACAAACATTTCTAAGTTTTAAAGTCTAATAATTCTTGTGCAAAGTAAACATTTTGTTATGTTCAATCTGTACAGACTAAATAGTAGAATTTAGTTTGTAACCTAGTTCTATTGTTGTATCTTATAATGTTTAGGAGCCAATTGAATTTAAATTTTACTTTTATATATTTATTTCTTATTTATTTTTTATTTTTAATTATTTTATTTTTCTTTAAATAAAAGATCTTCTACTCAGTACTTGTGTTATTAAAATTACTATAACTTGCTAGTTTTTAGTAAATTTTAGTACAATATATTTAATTAATAGTTGCATTACAACTACAGAAAATAATTATAAAAAGAATATACAACTAGTCACTTATATAATTTTAGTTATTATCTAATTTAAATAGTCCATCTGAAAATTCTATACTAATTATTATATCTGAAACCTGTTTGTAAATTTTCTATTTAAATACTCTAGTTTGCATATCTATTTATTTATTTATCTCTATTAATGACTTTAGTAGCTACTAGTAAAAATATATTATAGTTACCAAGTCTTTAAGGCAGTTCACTTATATAAAAAATTTTAATTTTATATAGTACTAAAAGTGTATATTCAACAGTTAGGGTGGTGTCATTTATCATCTGATTTTTTTTTATCAGAGAGGTACCCTCTCTCCCTCTTTTTTAATATATACCTAATCAGGTTCTTTATATTAAATTTTAATTTTTTTACCTCTCTTCCTTTCTAAAAAATCAGATGATAAATAACACTATCCTTATATGAAGTGTTTTGATTTTTTAAATAGTTATAAATTTTTATCTAAGAGGTTTTAAAAAATTTGTTCAGTAACTTTATGAAGCTATATCAGTGAAGTGATCAGGTAATTAATTTTCCAAGTTGTAGGTTGGGTGTTCAAATTTTATCAACAATGAAAATTTAAATAATTACCTATATAATATTCATATTACAGCAATTATTACTAATAATTAGATTAGGATACCTATAATAATAGTTGCACCAACATAACTGGCATGTTATAGAGCATCTGTGTAGTTATATAAAGAAATGCAAACTAACAATCAGACAGTACAAACACTAAATAAGTTCTTATAGTTATATAAATTTGTTAAAATTAAGTAAAAAGAAGTTTATTTAAAAAGATCTAAATAGAGAAGTAGTTAGATTTTTGATAATACTACTATAAAAACTAGCTTAAAAAAACAGATACCAAGATTATAATATTTGAATAGATAAAAACCTCTGAGTTAAGAAAGGCTCAGAGGTACTACTAACCAGACTACTAAAATAAATTAGAGAAAAAAGATATTGGTCTAATCTAACATATTAATAGACTAATTATAGTTCCATATAAGCTATCTAGATTAGGAGTTTGAACAAAAGACAGAGGTATACTAAAATACTAAAATTATGCTGTAAAGTAGATACTAAAATTTGAGTAAACTCTACAAAGACATAGTAATTAAATAATATAACTCTGATCACAAATATTAGTTCTATCATAGCAATATCTAGATCAACTGTAAAAATATATATAGAAGGCTCTAAGAAGTTTACCTCAAGGATAAAATAGTCCTAAGCTTAAAATGATTATCTAGACATCTAGATATAATTCAATAATATTAATACAGATTGCAGATTTAGAGGATTTAAAGTAAAATATTTAAGCAAAGATGTTAAATATAGTAATTAGTAAGAAACCTTCAAACAGACTTCTTAAATAGGTAATATAGAAAAGTTACATATATAGTTAATTGTATATTCTTTTGTAGCGGTTTATAGAATTATATTACCAAAAAAGTTATTAATAAAAGTTAAAGATCAAAAAAGTCATTTTAATAAAAAAAAAATAAACCAGTATTAAGTGATACAAAATTAAGATAAGTCTTTGTAGTTATATAAATTTATAAAATTAAAAAAACAAAAATTTATTTAAAAAAACTCAAATAGAGAAATAATACAAATCTTTGATATTATTATTATAAAAACTAGATCTAAAAAATAAATACCAATGTAAAAAAGCCAAATAGTTAAGAATCTCTAGATAAGAAATATTATTAACCAGACTGCTAAATCAAATAGATAAAAAGAATACTAAACTAAATTTGATATATTAGAAACAAATTATAGTTTTACTAAACTATCTAAATTGGAAGTCTGAAAACAAAACAAATATATATTAAAGTATTAAAGATATACTATGAAGTAGATATTAAGATTTAGGTAAACTTTACATAGCTTTGTTAATAGGACTATAAAGTAAATAGATTAATTAATAGAAAGACTAGCTAAACCTACTATTAAATAATATACTTTAAAATAAATAATGATCTATAAACAAGTCTAAAAAGAGAAGATATATGTTATTTAAACAGTATATAAAAATATATATAAGAAATAGTAACAAGTTAAATTAAGTAAAAGCAGATAATTAAAGAGTTTAAATAAATAATTTAGTAGATTATAAATATAATATCTAGTATAAAATCTTAAAGTAGATTATTTAAATAAATAACTAAAAGTTGTATGTATAACTAGTTGTACTCTTATGTTTGTAAAAAATAATTGTAATACTAACACCAAAAATATCAATAAACTATTATTATAATAGTATAATCTTAACAAAAAAAATAATAATAATAATTCTAATTAGAAAATAACTACTGCTAATTGTTTTAATTATTTTATATATTAATTTTTTTAAAAAACATAAATTAAAATATCCATTTTTACAAAATTTTTCTTAAAAAAAATAGAAGACAACAAGATTTTATATATAATTCTTTATATAAGTTTTACAATTGTATAATAGTTATTCCAAGTTTCTAATAATTCTAATTTAGATTTTTTTATAATTATTCTTAAATAAACTTCTTATTTGTATGACAAATGAAAAGAAGAAAAAAGTTTAATCTCTTTCCAAATAATTACAAATATGCTTGTTTCTCAGTGTTTTATGTCTATTTTGACTTCATTAACAACAACCTACTTCATATAGAACCAAAATTATTTTCTTTTTAACCTTGCTATAACATTTTTTTGTAATTCAGTTTGTTGTTTTTGTTAACCAAAGAATCATCAAAAAGAGTTGAATAATATTATAATAATGTCATTTATTATAATTTTGTACTGTAAAGACTCAAAATAACACGCAGGGTGAAATTACAAATTTCGGCCTAAGTTAAGCTTAATTCGGGCAGAACCTCGAAATAACGCCCATGGTCGTTACTTTGAATTTTTACGGTATACTAAAACTGTTAAAATAACATGTATTTGATATTTTTTAATAGAAGTTATCTTAATTTAAAGTAGTAAAGCACACATCCAAAAACTGCACAATATAATGTCAATTAGTACCTATGCTCTTTATAAGTTTTGGTTTTTGCTTAAAAAATGTCAGTTTTATTATATAGCAAATTTTTCTAAAGTTCTTAAATAATGCAATAACGATAATTTTTCTATAAATTTAATTATCGTAAGATCAGCAATTATGAACACAAGCGTTCATTTGTGAATTTCTAATAAAGTAATTAAAGTTGCTTTTTTTAACGTTAAGTAAATATCTTTTCATCTCATTTTTTAACCATGAACCAAACTGCCGCAGAACTTTATTTCAAGGACGAGCAATACTGGTACAGTAATGGTGTTGAAAAGGACTTGCGTAAAGTCTTCGAATACTATCAAAAATCTGCAGAGATGGGAGATGTTGCTGGAATATATAATGTTGGATATTGTTATGAAAATGGAATTGGAGTTGAGAAGGATGAAAACAAAGCATTCAATTATATTCAAAAATCTGTAGGTATGGATGGTGTTGATGGAATAAATAAACTTTACGACAATGGAATAGGTGTTTAAAAGGATGAACATAAAGCATTCGAATATTATCAAAATCTGCAGAGACGGGGAACCGGAGTTGAAAAAAGCTTTTGAAATGTATCTGAAATCAACTAAAATGGGTAATGCCGAAGGAATGCAGCACGCTGGTTATTGTTATCGAAACGGAATCGGAACAAAAAAGAACCTAAAGGAAGCTGAATATTGGTTTAAAATGTAAGCATATTTCTTAATTATTATATAAAAATATTTAGTAATAATAATTTCAAAATAGGGAAAGAAGCAAGTTTCAAGGTAATGATCTTGTATGTTATTCTTTTCATTTCTGTTTATATTTACTATTTTTAACTTAATTTCTTAAATTTAAACAGAAATAGGAAATTCTCTATTCTAGTACAGATGATAATGTTAAAAAAATATTTGATGATGAGAATTATCAATTATTATGAATCCCATATGATAAATTCAACCGTTCATTCGCATTCAAAACTATCCATGATCAGAGTTTTTTTGATGAGGTAAATTTATTGTGTTTATTTAATGTTTAAATTATATACTTAATATTTTCTTTTTTTAAAAAAGTTGAAGACATTTTGTGAGATCGGATATAAAAATCCATCATTCTTAAGATGCTATGGGCTATCGAGAGATTATTCAGGAAATTGCATTCTTATTTTGCAATATGCAAAAAAGGGTTCTTTACGTAATAACCTTCGTGAAATATCGCAGATTAAATGGGAAAGGAAATTAAATTTATTAAATTGCATAATATCTGATCTTGAAGCTATTCATTCACAAGGATATATTCATAAAGATTTGCATAATTTGCGCATGAAAACAATAATAAAATAATTAAAAATCAATTCTTAGAAGCTGATAAAAATTACAAGGTATCGTACAAAAACATCCAGATCATAATAAATACCCAAGAGTTCATGAAAACATGGCAATTATCAGCGTTCCGGAAATTCCGGAAGAATGAAGACATTACAATAAAATAAATAAAAAAAATGATCTTAATATTACACAAAATATATATTGTTAATTTGAGGAATAGATTTTGTCGAATTAATTTAGCAGAAAAAACATTATATTTAATACAAACATATATAAATATGTATTTATAACTAATGCTGTATATTTCGATATCATTATCAAATGTCTAGACATTTATATAAAAGTACATGGTTATATGTTTTCTTTGTTTCTGAATATTTTTACATCAAAATAGGTTATCTTAAAATTTTCCTTAACATTATATGCGATTTCATGTTTATTTTTTGACAAATAACTAAATAAAGTGACCATACAACAATAAAATTAAGTGGATTTTAACAAAGATGTTTGAAATTATGTTGTTTTACACTTAAGATAACGTTTTAAGGACACATCGAACTTAAAAAGTAGAGTTTTTACATCTATAATTAATATGTTAATATGTAATAGAACAACAGCTACTATCACAATGCTACACAATGCAATTTCATTTAATATCTACTTGCAAAAAGCATTGTATAATAGATACTTTCGAATGCTTGTGAATGCTTGTGAATGCTTGTGAACGTTGAAGGAATACATTTATTACAGTACCGAATTTAGAACCAATTTAAGTCGCCTTTAGATTTCGGATCTAAATTTATAATAATCGATAAATTTAATGCAATAAATCGGCTAATAGTTGACGCAAGGCCTTCATACTATAATACGTGATGACTTTGATTGTATTTCCTTGAAGTTTTAGAGAATGACACATATAGACTTGGCAAATCCGCCATTATTATAATTCCGTATAATGCTAATAATTTCCCTTGTTGAGTCCACTCTCATAAGAGTTCGAGAAGTATAAGGTATTGGTCATACCAATACAGCAATATCGATGTTATTGTTTGTATTATATTAGCATGTGAAACTTTTTATCATGATATTTTGCATAAATGAATATTTCGATCATATCACACGAACGAGAACTAGTAACTATATTATAGAGCTCAGATATTGTAATATTTTCTCCCACCATCAAAATCGTCACTCTCCTTCCCACAAACTCATAAATTTTCCCTGGAACCAGTGAACCTTAAGTAGTGAAAAATGCAAATGCATATTCCTAATTAACGGTTTTAAATAACGACGTCTAAGTAACAGCGTTTAAACTCACAAACAACTCAAGCTTATAATTAACAATTAAATTAACGCTTAAATTAACACTTAAATTCAAACGACCTAGCATAACCACCAAGATCTCATAGGCAGAAATTTGTCTGATTGACTAATAAATTCAATTTAATTTTACATTATTTATACATTTTAGAGTATTTTTTAAAAAAACGAAAACTAATCATAATGAAATAAAAAAAGCAGCGTAGAAGGTTAATTAGACTGTAGGACTCCATAGCCAAAAATAAGTTCTAATTCTTGTCCGTTTAAAAAAGTTAGTATAGTAATAACTTCTCAAGACCCGATAGCATCAACTTATTACTAAGCTAATTTTTTTAAACGGACGAGAATAATATCTTATTTTTGACTATGCCTACAGCTCTAATGGAACCTTCTATATGTTTTTTTTTACTTTATTATGGTTGGTTTTCATTTTTTTAAAAAGTATTCTAAACTATATAAATAATTTAAAATTAAATTGAATTTATTAGTCAATTAGATGAACTTCTACCTATGATCTGCACAATTCTTAAAATCACAAAATCTGTCAGTTTGTAGAATATATGTCATATTCTAAGTCATCAGCAATATTTTGGCATGGACTTGAACTCCAAGTGTTGAAAGTTCATATAAATTAGAATTTGAATGTACTTCAGAGGATCTATCAAGATTTTGCTAAATATTTATAAAGAGATTTAATAAAAAAAGTACAGTATATTTTTCAAAATATTCAAGTTGTTTGACAGAATATCAAACATTATAATTTTCAAAAAAAGTATTTGCAAAGGAGTTGTTGTCACATGTCTGATTGATTAATTGTATCTGTTGAATAATTGGATCTATGCTGCTTAGACTTTGTATTTGTCATCTAAATGAGTTATAGAAATTTTTTACATAGTAATTATTGAATATGTGAATATAATCTGATAATACTTGAGAAATAAAATAGTTAGTGCTGTCTCAATAAAATACATTATTTAAAAATATTAATGATAAATTTTTGTAATGCCTGCACTGATATTGGTAAAAAATGATCTAAATACAAAATATAGATTTTTTATAAACTAGTTAATTTCTACTATAAAAAATAATAGGATAAAAATCTAATATTAATGAAATGATGTTATCCAATAAATTAATAAGATATCTGAACTCCAGTTCTTTAGACTTCCCAAATTTTCATAGGATTA
Organism: Cetraspora pellucida; assembly: GCA_910591915.1. Lineage (NCBI taxonomy): Eukaryota > Fungi > Glomeromycota > Glomeromycetes > Diversisporales > Gigasporaceae > Cetraspora > Cetraspora pellucida. The sequence continues at coordinate 15,939 of CAJVQA010000893.1, read as the reverse complement.
CTAAACATATTTGTGACCATTCTTGAAATGCTAATTCTAATAATAAATTAATTTTATAAGGTTTAGTTTTTTTTGTCAAAAATTTCTTGTTATTATATATATAATGATAAAGCTTATTAAAAAATTAGTAATTTTTAAGAAACATGATTTCATGACTATTTAAGAATATATAAAAGTCCAATTATAGGAACAATATATAAAATTTATTCTAATATTTTAGAGAAATTTCTAGTATTGAGAAGATGAATTATAGTATAACATATATAAAATTGCTCAAAATAATTTATAAATGTAATTAAGACTTGTGTCTCCAAATAATTTTTTATTTTATGAATTTCTATCATATACTTAAGATATCCATATAATTTTTTGTTATATAAAAAGATTTCTTCTTTAATGATACTAGGTTTATATTCTTTATATTTCAATTAACTTGATATTGTTCAATTCTATTATTATAACTATGAATTAGAAGGTGTTCTGTTTATTTATCATGAGTTTCAGGTTTGGAAATTAAATTAACAAATACTTGCTTTTATCTTATATAACTAAGTTATAAATGAGAAAAAAAATAAATATTAGAATTCTCTATAATAATAGTTGCATCAACTCTTTTTTTATTATAAATATGGTTTTCTTGATTAGGATTATGAAATAAGATAGACAATGTTTTTGACAAGACTTTTAAAAGAATTAGAATAAAATGAGAAATATCATAAGTATTAGTTATATTGCTATGATCATATTCATGAATATTATAAAAATCATCTATATTAAGAATAAGCAAATTATTCATCTATTAAAAATTATAACAAATTGATTAATTCTAATTTGTTTCAAAAAAAAATTTATATACTTATATTTTTTAATAAAAATTTTTCAACTATTATCATATATATTTCTGTATGACAAGCTTTATGTCTTGTAACTATTTTATGTCTTATCATTAATTCTATACTAACTAATATTTCAATTACTGATAAAGATGCTCTAAATATGTTTAGCAAAAGCCTAATCTTTGACTTGACTTTATCGATAAATTTATTGTTAAGATTCACTAAAAAATAACAAAAAGATACTAATCTTTTTTTATTTTTTTATTAATTATGTGACTCTTCATTTGTGGATTAATTCTAGTCACCAATTGATATAAAAACTCTTTAATAACAGTTCACTCTCTTCAAGCATTTTTTTAAACTCATTTGGATCAAGGATAGGTTTTTCATTAAATACTTGTTGGCTTGTATATAACACTTCTGCCATCAACTTAACCTTTTTACTAAGAGGAATTAATTCTAAAAAAAATAATTTGAGATTGATTTCAAAAAAAAATAAAAAAAATAATCATATAAGAACCAATTAAATCAAATAACAATTCAATATTTATTTATCCAGTTTCACTTCATTAAGCTTTACACATGCTTCATAATACATAACCATTAGTTTCTAAAATTTAGATTCTAAGTAAATAACATTACTTTGTAAAATATATGATTTATCTTGAAATTGTTTTATATTATTTTTGAAATTTTTTTGTTACTAGTATATAATTAAGCAAATTAACATATTTTGGAGCTTTATTTATTTAATATATATAATATATACATATCATTGTCCCTTTTTTCAATGAAAAAAAATTAGTTAACCATTCTGGAGTCTTTTTGAATTTCTTTTTCTTTTCACTCTTTTGAGTTACAACTAAATAAATATTATGTTTGGAATGAGAGCAAAAATCAGTTTTACATTTCTTGATATTTACAATATACTTATTGTAATGTTTTCAACATAAAGTTCTGTCAATTAAATTCAAATATTAACTTAAGATTGGAATGATTACTTGATCAGTTATAAATAAAGTATCATGTTTTTTGTAATCTGTCATATTGACCTTCTAGATCACAGAGTCAATGTTTTCTTTTTTCTTCTCTCTTGCTAAAGCCTGCATTGTTATAATTTACTTACATAGACATCTTGCTAATTATAAAAAAATACTATTAAATGCTTCTTAGCTAAGTTTCTAATTACTTAACAGATTACTAAATTACTTTAACAGTATATAGAATAGAGGTTGCTCTATCTAATATTTTTGTTACATCCTTAACAGTTTTATACTTGTAATTGCAGTTCCAATTTTGTATCTGTGAAATATTACACTAATATGAATTACATAATGTGTCAATTGTCCAATCAAATCAATGCCTACTATGCTGTTTTGCTGTGAATGAACCCAAATAACATGCATAAATATCAGTAATTTCAAAACTGATTAGCATCTTTTATAAAATCTGCAAGATCCTTAAAAATAACATCCAGTACCCTTGATAACAGACTCAAATATTAGTGAAAGAATCTATCTTAAATGAGCTCTCATAATAAAATTTTCATTGATTTTTATTATTACTGGTTAATCATATAAATTACAGGTCAATAGACTCGAGACTCTTACATTCCACTAAAATCTTAATCCTGGTGTAGATGTGGGTATAATACAAATGGATCTACTAGCCTTCCGCAAAGGACTGAACTACCCATGGATACCCTGTGGGCAGGGTTGGCACATTTGTCTATTGGGCCCAATGGAGTAAACCTCCATTGAAAATAATTTGTCAATGGAGCCAATGGAGTCCAACAAGATACCATAAATACTATAAATTATATATATATATTATATATGTTATATGTTTTAATTTATGAAATCATTGATAACTTTTGATCCGCTGGTCCATTATGGATGTTTTAACCATCAAAATGTTCGTCTTGGTGAGAGGATTCTGACAAAGTCAAAATCACTAAAATACAATCACAGAATCCCAAGATCCTTCAAATATTGTGTAATTTTAATAAGAGTTTTTAACTATTATTAAATTTACACAAAATTTGAGTGATATTGAGATCCTGTAATTGTATTTTAGCGATTTTGACTTTACCAGAATCCTCTCATCAAGACGAATATTTTTTGATGGTTAAAACATCCAAAATGGAGCAGAGGATCAAAAGTTATTAGTGATTATATAAATTAGAATATATTAATAATATAAATATGATTGGTTGGTTCAATGGAGTCAATGGATACTATTCCATTCACTCCATTGATAATTTTCTCAATGGACCTTATCCATTGCCAACCCTGCCTGTGGGTAGTCCTATAGAGACTGGATTAGAATATTAATTTTTTGATCCTGGGTAAGGGCCAGACTTAAAGCATCAAGCCCTTATATAAACGGGTATTATTACTATCCGGCACAGGGTACTGATGGGTACCCATAATATATGAGTATCACCAAGTACTGTTAAAGTAAATGAAAATGAGACATGATACACTAAAATGAATAATCAGAAGTAATTTATAAATGAAATAAAAAAGTGTAAATTGACCGATCTTTACTAACAAATGCATAATCATAAACTAGATTTTGGCATAAAATTTTTTGATTCAATTATCTCTACGGATAACCCACGTGTACCCATGGGTTGTCTATAATTTGGGGTATTAAGTTTTGGCCTTAGGCAAAGGTAGGGTTTAAATAAGTTAAGCCTTATATCAAGGGTATGGTTACTACCAGACCTACTCTGTCCATGCGGAGCCCTAGGGTCTACTATCAAGGTACGTGGATCTTTTGTTATATGGCGACTTGTGGCACAATTGCAACTGTGATCTAAAAACCATATCAATATTGTATTATATTGCAGTAACAAAATTATAGTCTTAAAGTCTCAATTGTAATTGGCTGCACGTACATACGTATTTAATTAAAACAGTACCATTGTGGCAAAGTGCCGCTCTCTCTCTCAAAAAAAAAACGTTTGGGTTATATTGCAGTTTAGTTGGTAAAGTTAAAACCAACAACCATGCATATTTTACTGTAATAAAATAAAATGAAAGCCAGAGACCCAAATTAACAACCTTTTGAAATATAAAAGATAGCACCTTAATATTCATGAGTCATGAGAACTATAGTTCATCATTCTAATCCAAACGCGATCATAAACATTTGACAAATATATTGAATTTAAATAAAACAAAGTTCTTTATAGATATTGAAAACTTTATCATTTCCTACACTCAATGCAAATCGATCTAAATCACGGTCATTGTAATAACATTCTGTGCTCTTCTATAGAAATCATTCCACCCTCAGCGATGTGTAATGTATCTTCTGGATTTTCATTCCTCTCCAAAACATCCATTGTTGCTTGCGGAATTCTTACATTACTTGGATTTGTCGAACCAGCTAGACTACCAAACATCAATGCTTCCATTTTAAAATATTCCTCTTCTGAACTAAAAAGCATTTGCATCCGAAATAGATTTGATTTCTTTATCATTCTATAAAAATGATGATAAACATATAAATATATTATCATATTTTTGATCAGCATACTTATACACTTACTCGTCTGCCTCAGTACTGAAATGTACTTTAAGGTAACTGTTCATAGAATATGCTAGATTGCAGATTTTCTATTTGATATAAAATACATATTAGTATAATATATATTACTAACTTATTACTACTGTATTATGAATATGCTATTTAAAATGTATATACTCTTAAATGTTGAATAAAAAGCGTTAAACTCCATGCTTTGTCAATTTCGTATTCTTGAAATGTATCCTTACTAACGAAGAAATTTGAGAGCACCGATTGTCCGACTCCATCTAGATTGTTGAAATCATTTATAAGTTTTTTTTTTTTTTTTTTGGCATTCTTAATATATTTTCACTTACCTTCATCTACTTTCATTTCATCAACTGCTCTTATATGAATTCCTTCATTTTTTATATGATGAAATGTGATCTCGTTCACCGTTCGACCTAATTCATTCAACCATTCTTTCATGATCGATGGTATGATAGTCCATTTGTTTTTGCAATCCTTAGGATCAATGTTTGAAACCACAAGATCGAAATTCGCGAGGTTAGTATAACTTCGTGAAAACCTCATAACATCAGCTATATAAATATACAAATTAATTTTATTAATTTTATTAGTTTGAGATAAAAAATATATATATTTTATCATGTAAATTACCAGTTTGATCCCCAATTTCGAATACTATGCGATCTGAATTCGGTTTGACATAGAACATCAATTTTGCGACTTTAGTGAAACTCTTAAAAATCGGTTTTATTCCAGGTGAAAAAAGTTTATAAATATTCTCATATGATGCGTGATATGTCGAAAACATTCGTGCTTTCAACTTAATAATAGGATGTTGCCAGCCTGCTATATCGGTTCCTGACAAACACATCTTAAAAATAATAATATAATTTAACAGTTATCGTTAATGACTATTTCATATGTTAATGACTATTTCATATGTTGGCAAATGTCAATTTAACATACATGATCTTCTTTTGTTACTATAATAATGTCGCTAGAGTCGCAAAGACATCGCATAATATCACAGAATTCTGAGAAATCGAGTCATGTTAAATTTCGGATAACACCATAAAGGTACTTATATAAACTATTGAGTCGTTAATGTTGTACCACAAATTACTTCCTCTTTAATAATTGCAAGGAACTCATATTGTGAAGCCATTTTTGCACGAAAGATTCTTTACAAAGGAAAATAACAATTTAAATCAGTTTCGTATAAACTTAATATGAAATAAATAATGGTTCTTTTCCGAATATCTTACCTTCAAGTAGTTCTTAGATATTTGAAAAAAAAAATCAAGAACTATTATCATTTATTTAAAAAAAAATAGCGCGTTATGAAAAGCATGCAAGTGATGACGGAAATTTGGCTGATAATGAAGGACTATGATTGGCTAAAATTAAGCTGGCTGATGTGGGTCCCAATTTTTGTAATTTCTGCGATATACAGTAGATTCACTTATTCAGTAACACTTTATTACATAGCATGTTATTATTTTTAACTTAGCAATGAAATGCTCTGCTTTAATGATCAAAATAAGACATATAATAAAAGCGACTAGAAAGGTTAGAATTGTGTATTTATCAAATTTATTTTAATTTTACAGTCAGATTCATCAGGGGTTGTTTCTTGATAGTGAATCGATTTACAGGTTTTCACTGACTGTCACTCATATTAATCTACATCTTTGCATAAATCGTATTCTTGATACCTTTAATCCTAACGCGTACATGGCTTTAGCCATCCAAAATTTTGTATGTAACACTTTTAAGATATACGCGTTAAACTACAATGTAAAATTAATCCTTTTTTTTAATGAGATACATACTAAATTGTCATTTACGATTTACTTTTAGTTAAAAACTGGACCTTACCACTTTTTTACGAAAACAAACCTTTAATTTTAATGAAATCATTTTAATATGCTTCATGGTGAAGAACTTGAGGGTCTTTTCTTTCTCAAGACGAATTAACATTGCGGTCTAAAGATAAGACCAGCAGTATTAATCGCTAAGTTCATCAAGGATCTAACAAAGCACATGCGTTTTTTTCATGCATGCATATTTTAGTCAAATTTATGATCGATTGCAAAATAATCAATTTTAATTTAGTTTGATGCTAATCGATTTTTAATCAAACAATACTTAATCAGCTACTTATCGATTGACATTTCTATCTGTCAATCGATTGCCAGCCAATTTAAAAATTTCCTGATGATATATATATTTATGATTCATTCTACCATTTGGACGATTGAGGCGACCTATTTACGAGTAGAATTTCTCTTAATCCCTGAGTAACTGAGTGACCCATAGCAGAATTTCTCTTAACACTAATCCACCCTATTTAAAAATCTGTGTACCACATAGATCAAACTTATTATGTACTATACTGCCCTAAATTTTTCTATAACAAAATAGTTACAAGTTACTAAAATCAAATGAGTTAAACGACTAAATTTAAATCATTAAGGATGACCTCTAAATAGACATCCCAAGATGGAAGTTAATACGCATATAAACATAACTGTAAGAAGTGCAGAAGATAATACCAAAAGAATTTTTACTAGAGCAGTGCCACTAATCAATTCAAATGTTGCAGATGCTAGAAAAGACAACATAAAAATTTCTGGAAGGATAAGACACAGGTGTCCTATATAAATAAGATATGCTGACAAAATTGCATATAAGGAAATAATAATAATAGAAGGTAATGTCGCAAGAAATTTTACTCGAATATCAACATTAACAAATGCAAATATCGTGGGTAACAGAACGGATGAAAAGTGAAAAATACCGAATAATGTCAAAATAAAAAAAGGAAACGTAAATAATTCACATATTCCACATCTTTTCACAATAGAATTAAGTATTTTAAGTAAGAATCTTTTATCGGTAATTTGAAATATTTCGTATTCTTCAATTTCAAAAGTATCTTTGTCAATAATTCCTACATTGTAAGTGTGTTGTTTACATCTACCAACAGTAACATGCTGTGAATGATTATACAATATCCACAAATCTTGTAAGCCAAAACATGGTCCTTTATCTATAGACCAAATTATTGCTTCTTTCTTAGAAAAGACACGACTTAATCTGGGAATTGCTCCATTTGATAATGAAAATAATGAAAATATAAAACTCTTTGATGTTTCGCATTTATAATCATTGTAGACGTTAGATGGTAAATTTCCACTTTTCATTAATTTCGTACTACGCCAACTTAATGGATTATATCCACCAATTATTTCTCCCGAATTTCTAACTTTAATTATAATAACTGTTGGTCCTTTATTATCGCATTTACTATGGAACTTATTAATGCTAAAATTTTCAAGGCTTGCACGATAAATAAGATCAAATTTGAAAGGTATATCTTTAAAATGATAATGCCTTTCTTGTTTGTTATCAATCCAATTTGATATTAATGCTGCATCTTTAGCACTAATAATCTTAGAATCGAAAGAATACGCTGATTCTCTTTTTGATAAAACATTTGATGAACCTCTTAAAAAATATTGATAAAGTTTGTCAAGAAGATTATTAGGCAGAAGTTTTTTATATTGAGTAATAATTAAATAAATCTCATAAAATGACATTTGAAAAAATCTAATATGAGGAATAAAATTATGTAAAGACTTTTCAAGTTCCACAAAATCTGATTGTGTCCATTTATTCAAATCATTGTCTAAAGGAAAATCTGTATTTCTGATTCCCCATTTAATTAAATATTTCCAAATTTCAAATTCTTCTAACCTAAGATCTTCGCATTTTAAAAGGCGGATTAGAATATCTTCATCCATTTTTAGGAACTCATTCGATTCAAAAATGACTCTAGGATTTCTACACACAAGTTCTAATGCAATTTTATATAAATCTGTGAAAACATCATGTTTACATATTGTAATAAAATCTTTTGGAAATTTCCAAGCTGATTCAAATTCAAGCAACCGTTTTTTAGCTAGTCGATTAACTTCAAATAATTCAATCTCATCAGCTGCTATAAAAATGTCAATAATACTAATACTATCCTTAATTGAAATTGTTCCTGTATAAATATAGCTATTCATTTAACAGAAACAAATTACTGTTTTAGATTTATACCTTAGAAAATTTTATTACTATTACAATTATAAAAATATATACTTACTTTATGAGAATTTCAAATACAGACGGTGAAATGTTAGGTTTGTCAAAAATGATAATTCCATCTTCCCTCTTTGCCCATCGTGATGATAACGCATTTTTAAAATATCTTGATCCTGACGTTAAGATTATAGAGTGTGCTTCAAATACTTTAATATCTGGTTCTTCACCAACTTTAATTCTTACATCAAAACCTTCTGAATTTTCAAATAAGTTTGAAAAAACTTTAACTAAACTTTGAGTGACTTCGTTAGTCATTTTCGTAAGTGAATGGATAATGCTACATAATTAAAAAATTGTAATAACTGCTCAAAATAAGTACTATCCCCAATATAGTGCATATTCAAACATCCTGTTAAACAGAACTGTGACACAACATGTTTGCAACGTATTACAATACTATGATAAATGCGCAAACTTCGCAAAATTCGGTTAAATAACCATCGATTAATTGGTTGTCACAGAATTTATGAGAATAGCCATTAAGCAGGTAAATTGATTTAAATAATTAAGATTTTATCAATAAGCGCAGATTGCTAATGAATTTATAAAGAAACTTAAATTTAACATAATTTTGGATGTGGCGGTTGATATTTGTTGAACGAAGAAATACTTTCTCTCCCCTTCAGCCCAATTACGTGCTTTAGTTATCGAAATATTTTTCAATTCCAACCGAAAACCCTTTTGGTATTACAGCTATTTTCATGTATTTTGGGATACTTTGAAAAATTGGTAATAGCAGAATTGATAAAATTTTGATGCCAGCTAACGTCAGTAACTTATTTATTCAGATTCAGTAATTCATCCAAAATTTATGAAAACTGGTGTAAAATTTATTTTATTAAACATTGCGCCTGGAGTCATTTTTCCATAACGATTGTAGATCTCTCACCAAAAATTCCTCGTGACTTTACACCTGATCTTTCGATCTAATTGGATAAAAATCACGAGGGGGAATTTTGTTGTATTTTATCAGAATTATTACTCTCATAAATTATGGGAGAAACAAAAAAATTCGCTCGTTTCTCGAAATCTCATCGGTTTAGTCTTATAAGTCACTAATTCTTGTATATAATCTCGGAGATAGTGATGTCATCATGAAAAGTTTGGATAATATAGGATAACTTCCTTTTGATTGGTCAATCACTTACAATTGTATTTATACAGTTTAAAGTACTTTTTAAGAATGTAACATTTCACAAGTGAAAATTAAAAATTAAGCGCATCGCTATCTTTGAAAAAGTGCCCAGTCACTATGCAAAATAATCCCAAATAATCTCACATCTAGAGGCACCTTACATAGAAGGTGAAATTTCTACGTAGGTTGTGACTATAGAACTATATGTAATTACTAAATCGTTAAATACAGCAGAGTTTTTTAAAGAAAACTAACAGTACAGCTGCTTTTTTTTTTTTAACAATAGATAAGCGATTTCCAAGCTATGTTAAAGAGGTTTAAAGCATAAAGAATGTTAATACATAAGAATAGAGTTAGTAGTTCGGTATAAAAGTCATAATAGACATTTAAAAAATCTATATATAGACCTGTTTTTTTCTTTATTTTTTTGTTAAAGTGAAACTAATTAAGTTTACGAATATGATGTAATTTAATTGGTTGATTGTCACATGCTTCATAATTATCCAATAATAACGTGTTATTCAATTTCATGTAGTTATCCTATATGGATTACCAGCTACAGGATGATTGCCATCGATTAGAAAAATCGATAATAATCGATATTGGTTACTAATCGATGCAAAATCGATTAAAAATAATCAATTTTAAGTGGTAGATCGCAGTTGAAGGGTATAAATTTCATAGTAAAAAAATCGGCGGAAAATTACTATTATTTTCATATAATGTTGGAATGCCGAAAGTTTCTGGAATTATATAAAAATCATATAGTTATAAAGGAGAAAATGCCAATTCTACCACTATTATAACCGGAATGACTTGTTATATAATCTTTGTTAGAAACTCAAGGAAGGTTTACTTGGTATGAAAAAACCTTTCATTATAAGCTAGCTGCATTCCAACCCTATAGAAAAACCATATCAACTTCCGGTAATTTTTACTATTAAATTCGCTATTTTTATACCCTTTAACCGCGATTTACCTCTTAATTTATTTTGATTTTTAACAAACGATACTAATCGATATTAATCAGCATCAATCGATATCACTGGCAATCGACAGGGTGCTGCTTATTTCTATCTGTCCAGCCAATTTAAAAATTTCCTGATGTGATTTTTTAATGCTGGTCTGAATTCATTGCATGTTTTGCATGCCATGCATGTGATATATGAAAATATTTCTTTTTTCTGTAGACTCATTTTCATAATATTTATAATATTATTTTAGAGAAAACATCTATACAAGATATTTTAGTCTAATTTCATGTGAATTTTGGATATTACTCAATTTCGAGACATACATTATTTGTAATAATATATACAGATAAGATGAAAATTCACCAAAATTTTATAAATATTTGTATAACATCAGCAATGATCTAGAGGCTTCACAAGAAGTTCATAAACGTGCTAGGGAAATTATATAACAAAGAAAGGTTAGTTGTTTTATGTGAAGATATGATCAAAATGGTAATGTTTTACCAATCACTTCTTGCACTGCTTATTAACTATGACTTGATGAAAGTAGGTTAGATCCTTGTAAGATGTTATCTAGCTTCTTACGGTTCTTGTTGACTACGACTTGGATCTGTATCTTCGCAAGTAGATGAGTTCTGGTGTTTCTTTGATGAGTAAAATCTACTGATCTTAAAAGAAGAATCAGTCTGTACTTTATAAAAGAACCCCCAAAAATATATATTGAATTATATTGACTTTATTATAAATTTTTTAAAAATTTTATTCACTTTACATTAGAGCTAATTTTAATGTTCAAGTAATTTTATCTGATTAGCAAATATAAAATTTTTTTTATTTAACCAAAATTTATTTTTTATCAGATTCTATTTTCTAGAAAATCTTTTCTCATCTAATTTTTTGATTTTCTTATAAAGATCAATGTTACAAAAACATGAACAGTAGTAAATGTATAACGAATTGTGAACCAGTAGCATTGAGCATAGTGGGCTTTATTATGATTAGCTAATTTTTGAATATTGTTTTATCATAATGAAGTCTTATTAAAGTAATAGTTTTCTGTCAGAAGACTGAATTCTGAGCCACAAATATGAATTGCTAAAGGGTAAGACAAAAAAATTAGAAAGTTCATGCATTACTTTATAAACTATCAAAGTAATTCGTAATCTGCGAAGTAATTTGGAAGTTAGATGAGAGGTATTTTTAGGTGTTTTAATTTAACAAATAAGCATAAATATCATCTAATACTGTATTAAGCTTGGTATATGGTATTTCTGAATTTTTTTGAAAGGTTTTTATCGTCAATTTATTTATATACTTTGTTTATTATAATAAGGACAGATATATATTGCCAATAAAATTAATTAGAGATGCGAAGCAAAATAATACACGCTTGTGGATTTCGATTAACCAATAATATTTTTGCAGATTATCTAAAAAAAATAAACCAATTACTATGGAAGCCCGCTATTGTCAGGGAACTTGTCGATTACTTTTACAATAAAAAAAAATTATATTGATATACACGCAAAAGTAAACATAATTATAAGAAATATATTTTAGAAATCCGCGTTTTTTAATTCTCCTGTTTCAGAAAAGTTATTCCTCATATTTTGTCAATTTACAATTATTCCATTTTAAAAATGTAGATTTTTGATATTAACAAGAAGCTATCTTTGCGTTTCATAAAAAAATATTATTACCCCTCAGGATTAATAGAAAATCCTCAATCTCATCAACCGTTTCCTCATTTAGCCCATATAATACCTATGCAGTAGAGTATGTTGATTCACTTAAATAGCATATCAAAATTTATTTACTAAGGGTGTTCTCAAGCAGCTCCCTCAATGTGATTAGCTAGTGATCGAGATGTTGCTCAAAGCATTACGATTAATTGAGTGGTTATTACGGTTAATCGAAAAACGAATTATTAAAAATTCATTGTTCGAAATGCGGTTGTAGCTCCAGGTTTTTTTGACCTAAGTGATAATCACGATACATTTTTTCGGCCAATCAGATCGTTTTGTAAACACATTGAGGGAGACGCTTGAGAACGGCCTAAGTGTCTTCTAGTAAATATACTACTCAGTAACATAGTATCAATTAGTTGAATAACATGTGTATATTTTTTTACTTTATTTCGACCGTTGAAAGAGCTCGTTCACGTGATATACAATAATTAATTAAATCGGGATCGGATCACAATTACGCAATTAACAAAAAATCGATATTGATAATATGAAAGTTTTTTTAGTCAGATTACTTCCCCATAACGAGATTGAAAAATAAAAGTGTATTTTAAAATGTATAGTTATAGTCCATACATATGCATGAAGTTATAACCTAGAGAAGTTTTCTCTATTACGATGCTAAGTTAGCTCGAGAATACAAACATAAACTTCGATTGAGGCGAGCAAGGATTATTTATTTGGTAGTTTCTTTTGCATGATAAGTGAAATTAGACTTTGCATTGATATTAGGTTGATGCACTGGAAACTTTAAAGTTGCTGTGGTTGATCTGGAAACTAAAGATCGAAACGCAATGTACAATTCAAGTTTGGCAATGCGCTCAAATAGTTGTATAGCGGTTTTTTTTGGAAGTTAAAATTATTGTAGGGTCTTTATTGTATCCATATATATGTGTTATTTTGACCAATAAAAATCGAGTTCGGGCATTTGTTATTCAGTATTACGAATCAAAATTTCTTTCATTTGACGCTAGGGTGTGACCAATTATGGTGTGACGGATAAGTATTCAATATATAAGCTATGTAACAAACACTTCTTTGCCATACACATGATTGGTCAGACCCCAGTGCCAAACGAAAGGAGTAACCTGTAAATTCTCAGTATTACTTAAAAAAATATCGATACTTTACTCTTCAAATCACACTGCTGAACTTACAAAGGATTTTGATAAATCTCAGCGGCAATAGATCCAAGTCTTCCATTCGGTACAGTAAAGATTCATTCTCCGGTCCCACACCAACATTAAAATGACTATGTGCGTTATGATTGTTTATCATTCTACAATACGTACCTTAAGTTCACGATTAAACCTTCTTCAATTAGTGATAGTGGTGCGATGATGATTGGCGAAACGTTAAACATAAATTTGTGAATTGTGCTTGATATTTAGTTGTGTATCTATGTTGTACGTCGGGATGGAATTATTTCATCTAGGTCAATTCCAAATAAACATAAGTGGTAATAGAATTTTAAATTGTGTCCGAGTCGTTAAAGAATTTCAATTCAACTTACAATAAAATTAAATGAATTCCAAATTAATTCATCGAGTACTTTAAATCATTTTAAAATAGGTTTGTTCAATCGTAAATTTAAAAGCATTACATCTATGATTAGTGGGATGGAAACCATTTCCACAGTATACATTTTTTTATTCACAATAGATTTTTGCCGCAAGAGTTTTTGCATTTGCATTAATATTATTTACATGAGAAGAGGATTGCATAATAGACACTTAGAACACTTATGTGCGTTGAAGAAAAAAAAATAAAGATAGAAAATCATGTTTTATTAAGAACCTATTGCACTTTTATACCGAACTATTGTGAAATTTCAAAATTTTGATTCGTTATATTCAGAGTTCGTTACAATATCGACGGTTATCTAATTCTGGAAACTTGTCAGTAATTTCAATAATACCGGATTTTTAACCAAGATCTATATACCATTCTCCAAAACTTCAAGGGTTGCAAGAAGTGTCTTTGATCTTCGTGCTTGTATTTGCTAGATCTTGTAAAATCTTAACACAAAAATCAAAACTCCTTATGTGCTATAAAGGATTTGGGTCGGCTACTAATCGATTTACGACCAAGATATTCCTGTATTCGGAAAGCAAGTCTTCGAATCTTTTATAAGGTAAAAATGGACGATCTTGAGATTCAGTTATCAGACAAACGAGAAAAATAATTATTTTGACAATTTATCATGACGATATGATGTAATTTACTTAACAATTGTTACGTCAATCAATTATATATTTATTGTTTAAAATCAACTCTATATTTAAATTTATCGATTATCAACTTGGGTTGCATTTGGAATTCTGTTCCAATCTAACGCTAAGCTGATTCTCAATGTACGACACCTATTTGTGCTTTTTGATATGTTAATAATTGAATTTTGTTGCTTTTTTTCAATAAAGTTTTTTTCCTGAATTAGCAGTAGCAGTTACTGACATAACCAGTGATGCTAAATCATCACAGAACCATTTATTCGACTTGATAGGTCAATAATTTCAAAATTGCTTGTGTAAATATCGATATTAGGAATTTTTTTGTCATGATATTTTTGGCACAGATTACGTAATCATTTGTGCAAAATATCACGGAAAAATTTCACATGGTCATATAAAACGTCGGATAACATCAATATTGGGCATATACGATACATAAATAATAACAGAAACATTTTCATTTACTGCCCAATATTGTATACTTATTTAAATCTCCACATATATCTAACTTCTAATAGATTTTAGGTTTTAAAAACAAGTTTAGATTATTAAGTATCAGACTTTAGATATAAATCGGAATTTTCAACTAAGGGTCAATTTTAAAATAATTGGGGTTTTGGATAAAAGTCAAATTCCAAGAATTCGTCGAGTTGTTTATATAAATTTATTAAAAAGTTTTAACATGGCAAAGCATTTGAACAAAATGTACAACGCTGGTTATAAATACATATTTATATATAAGTATTCGATATAAAATTTTTCAGCAAAATTAATTCATCGGCTTAATTCAACAATCGAAAATACAAAATCATGCAGGGGTGGATTTAAAATTCATACACTAAAGTATTGAAACAATTTATGTGAATTTATTTTTAATCATAATTAGTAAAGAATCATGGTTTTTTTTTAATTAATCGATTCGCGATTTCTTCACTCTTCTGGAATTTCTACGATATCCACCGGAACGCCGATAATTGCCATTTTTGACAATGCTTTCGTGACCTCTTGCATGTTAATGGGCTTTGATGTGTACTTATTATGATCTGGATGGTTTTGCACGATATTTGGTAGTTTTGTATCCATCTTGTCAGCTTTATCCATTTTATCAGCTTCTAAGAATTGAAGTTTAATTATTCTTTCATTGCTTTCATGCGCAAGTTCGTCGATCCAAGTAGTAATTAACGCATTAATATATGTAGCAGTAGGTCTTTTTTTTGGATCAGAGTCCATACATTGTTTAGCCAATTCAACGTAACATTCTGGAGTCCCGGGTGCGAATTCTGGTCGCAATCCCCTACAAATCTTTATTGCTAGCTTAGT
>CAJVQA010000892.1:0-29161 GCA_910591915.1 Cetraspora pellucida | reverse complement strand
ACGTAAAATACTATTGGCTGGAATGTAGTACAAATGTTGTGTAACCGAAAATTTTTGGTGGTGCTCTTGGGGTAGTTGCATTTCGTGTATTTTTCACGTGATCGGTCACGATATTCCGGTATCACAATATAAAGGACGATCCGACTGGTTGGTCATGTGAGGTTAGGGAACTGCGGACCGAATAAAAAATAGTAGGTCTTACACCGCGGAGCCAGGGACCCGGGACATCATATGGAGGCCTCCACAGCAAAAGGTGATGGGCCAAAAAAAAAATTATTTTGCAAAGCTTTATTTTTGCAAAAATTTAGTCATTTAGAACACAATATTAAAAAACTACAGAAAAAATTTTTTTGGCCCATCACCACCTTTGCTGTGGAGCCCCCATATGATGGACTTAACGGAGCATGAGCTATTTCCACGAGTACGGTGATGAATATAGGGCCACACGCTGTCCGACGATCTCCTCTGAATGATAACTCTGGCCTTTAAAAAGATGTGACAGATCCTAAAGATGTCTAAGGACCTTCAGGATAGCAGAGGGAGGAGGAAAAAAAAAAACAGGGCTAAAATATTTATAGCAATAGAATTATTAATCTAATACTGATTCGTTTGCAACCATTGCTACAAGTGACGCTACCCACATGACCGCTGCCCTGGTCGTGTCCCTGTGATACATCTTTCGACACGATCTTTTATAGTCTTTGACCATCAATGATTATCAATTCATCAATCAGATTAAAAATAAATAAATACAGTAAATAAATAAATAAACAAGTACTATAATCATAAAAAGGTTAACATCAAGTCTTTTTTGAATACAGTACCATCAAAAATAAGCAATAATAGCGAAGGGTGAAATTTACTTTTTCTGGAATTACAAGGAAATCTTGGTAGACAATCTTTGCGCCATGATGGTATAAACTATAAAAGTTGCCATAATCTAATCTATACCACGGTAAAAAGTGATGTAATTTAATCTTTCATATATAGAAACTAAAAGCATAAATCTTAAATATTAAGCAATATTATTTGCGATAAATCCTTTTATTTAATATTGACAATAATCATTGTATTATGATAAAGTCTAGGTCTACTCTAGTAGGTATGATTTAAGAGTAATATCGTTCTGACAAAAATCGTATGTAAATTGGTTTTCTATTCAATTATATTATAGAAATGTTTCTTTTAAAAAAATAATTGTTTATTTTTAGCGATTAGATTATTTTATCGGATTTGATGGTCACGTAATCGGAATTAGTTACATTACAGCGGAGTAAAATCACCATATTTTATCACCAGATGTCAATGTGACTTGTTTGTTCACCCAATAAGTTGCGGTGGCTTGGATAATTGTTTGTACAATTTAATACTAGCCATTGTGCAGATTTAATACGCATTATCGTTATATCGTTAATGATTTTCATTAGAGATTGTGGAGGTAATGATTATTTCGTTAAATAAACGTGAAACAAATTTTTGGGATTTCACTGGTGCGTACGTATGTGCGTACATATGTATGTAACGTTTAATTGTCAGAATTATATTATAATTGACAATAACGATTCAATCATGTCGATTAAAAAATGGAAGGTTTTAAATATGAAACATAAGTAAGTTTAGAAGTTGCAAATATGAAGAAACAATGCCTGTTAAAACTTCTTGAACAATAAGCTTTTGGATGTTTAATAATAGGGCATTAATAGATAGATTCCAGAGCAGCGTCTATTTGTTTCACAAACTAGTGCAAAATTAGTTGGATGGGTTATATTTGTGCTTATAGATAAATAATAAACAAAGTAAAATAGATAATTTGTATTTTGAGTATAAGAATACTTTGTTGCTCAAATGTAACAGCAATGGTAATTAAATTTGAAGAAAGACGATAATTAAGTTTATTACAATTTTCAAATTACTGTGACCAGCAAGTTCCAAATATCACACCGGGAATCAGAAATCTAAAATACATGATTGGCTAAAATTTATTTCCAACCAATTACAGATTTGCATTTATTTTAGATTTATGATTCCCAGTGTGATACGTGAAATGAGAAACGCAATAAAAAGACAATGATTACAACAGAAAAATTCATTTCATCAAGTTTCTTTCTTATATCAAGAAGTTTTCGTTTTTTTGTTTTACTCTGAGAATCGGTTATATACCATCACCTTTTATTATTAGGTCCGTTAGTTTTACTACAGGAAAAATTGCTACCCATTAATTATTATCACGCGTTCAATATTTTCTGCCACTAATTGTATAATGGCACAAAATACGATGTATTCATTAGTGAGTAGGGAAGTTGCAAAGAAAGAAATAGTATTAATAAAATATGAATCTCACCAACAACGACCGACTATAAGCTTAGTGGAAAACTTTGAGGGGGCCAATGACGAAAACATTAGGGAACTGATGCTAGAGCTTAAGTCAATTGAACATGAAAACGTGCTTAAGGTTTTTGGTCTTACATTTGGTAAGCATTTCAATTAATATGCAAGAAACCTTGGCTACATAAATTTGCACTTATGATAATCGATAAAAGGAATTAAAGATAGATAACGCTATGTTTATCATACAATATACGCTTATGATTACTCCCCATTTTCCCCTAGGAATAACAGATCAAGTTACATTATAATAGGGGAATAGCATAGTTTCCGTTCAAATTATATAAAATATCAAGCTATTAAGATTAAAAATCCATTTCATAGTGATTTGAAATTTGGAAACGGAGCAGCGAAATCTTATCCATTCATGTGGCATAATTTGAGGAGACAAAATTCCGTTATTAACATGTGGCATTTTACTTTTTTTTTTTATACAATAGATGAAAATAGCAGATGTTATTATGTTGTCCGCGAATATGCTAAAAATAGAGACTTACGGACTTATCTTTCGGGTTCTTCACTAGCATGGAATGATAAATATTCATTATCACTTCAAATAGTCAATGGTTTGAAATTTCTCCATGATAATGGAATTACTCATACAGAATTGGTAATATATTTCGCGTTTTTTTTTATAATGCATACATGCCGCCAAATGAAACATGATACATATAATAATGCCCACATTAAGAAGATTTTTATTTCAATCTAATGGTTTATATCATTTATTCCATTGGTCTTATTCGGTTCCGCGGCTATGGTGAGCCGATTTTAAGCAAGTTTTTTTAAAAGCTCAAAATTGGAACACAATTGCTGTGGAATCGATTAACATCATTAATTATTATGAGTAAGATTATAGACACTCTACTGTCATGTGTTGGTCTCCCTGATACAAAAAATTCGCTTATCTAAACGTTATCTTTAGAGCTTAGGTTTTAGATTTTAAGTATATATAAATACTCTACGTATATGTAAGATTACAAATTTTCTATTTTTAAACCAGTTTGTTTTATTTTCACATGCATAAACAACATAGGAAATGCCATTATTATACAGGTTTCTAATAAAAAAAACTGTATAACGATGCCTCCAAAATTTTTGTTGATCATATGACACCCTGGCGGTGTTAGTATTAGCCATTTTAGGTCATATATGTATCGGTATAATGAAATGGTCATATGCTAACACTGGACGGAGTTGCGGTGCGTATTCTCCGAATGATTTTAACACGTGACTTCAAAATGTCACTTACCGATAATCACTCATTAAGATGAATATTAAATCAGGGACACGCAAACAATTTAGATAATATTTATAAGATTTCCAAATTTGTATAAATAATTTCCCAAATTTTTTACGTGTCTTTGATATTAAATGAAAACGCTGTCAATAGTAAATGGGCGGATTAGTATTTTTTTTAAAAAATCAAATACTATAGCAATTCATATCTTGATTAATTTTATGGTTTCATTTGGCATTATTTACATTGAATATTGAATATTGTCGTGCTTGAAATTTGGCATCTGATTGAATCTACTGTTTAAGGTGTCTGAAGTTGCATCTTTCTAGAATTAGCTTAATTTTGATTAGATGCAACTTCAGTAGCAATTTCAGGCGTGATCAATATCAATAAAGTTCAATTAATACGTACTTATTTTATTTATTAAATTTTAGCATCCAAAAAACATTTTAATACATAATGGCATTCCCAAATTAACCAACATTTGGTTGCCTAAATTTAAAGCACCTACCAAATTCTCATTTATCCGATATTGTCCTCCTGAGATTTTATCATTACGCAACATTACTCCTAATAAAATGAAATTAGACATTTATAGATTAGGCGTACTTTTGTGGGAAATTTCAAGTAATGGTGTTGAACCTTTTAGTAAAGGTTATAAATGTTCTTCAACCCTTGCAATTGATGTTCAAAAAGGTATTCGAGAATTACCCATAAGTGGAACACCACCTAAATATATTGAGCTCTATAAAAAATGTTGGGACAATAATCCTGGTACAATATCATATTATAATTTCATATTATACTATATTTCTTTATTCATAATGTTTTATCTAACATAATATATAATTTTTTTATTAGATGAGCGACCTAATTGCGCATACATTCTTGATGAATTAAATGCACAAAGAATAGCTTTTAAATCCCATAGATATAGTGATCCTAATTCGAAATATGGGAAATTACAACAATTAAGAATAGAGTTTATTAATCTATTCAGCTTAAATAAAGGTAAAAATTATGTAAAATACGATTGTGTTCATGGAGAAGGCATTATTTTACGTGATGATGGAGAACTAAAGATACAAAAAGTCATCCGATCAACTCCAATTATTTATTATTCGAAAAAAAGTTCTGTGTTTTCCGATATTACTATGGATGTAGAACCAGAAAACGATTATATAAGAATCCATTTTCCAATTTGTACAGTTCAATATCAAAGTGAGGCAACAGATGAATTTATTCTTGACATCAAAAGTACAATGAGTATTTCAGATGAAAATAAGAAACAAGAGATATTAAAAAATAAATTAAATAGCTATGGTGATTATATAGTTACTGAAGCCATTCTTGGTGGCGCTATCACAATTAAAAATTGGTCCAAGATTGACAACGCAAGTAAATCTCGCTTAAAGTCATATATTCAATGGGGAATTGACTATGCGAAGGGCAAAAAATTAAATGTTTTTGAAAATGTATCACTTGATGGATTGCCTCCATTACCTTCGTATGAAGCTTCAGAACCTATGAAATGCGTTGGAGATTTGTACAATTGGCTTAATGACTTATATCGTTATAGAAATTTAGAAATAATCTCATATGAAAAGATTAAACCATCATACCAATCATTGCCAAATGATTTAATTCAGAAAATATATCAGTGTTCCAGCCTTCATTTAAGTAAATCCTACTCGTCATTGGTTCCTCAAATACCCTCTCAATACGATTGTAAAGATTTTTTGGAATGGATAAAATCACCACCATTGGAATTATACATGCGTGATTGGATACAGAATAATTTATTGCAGCATGGTGTACTTTTACAACGTTCTAAGCTTGGACATGGTACAAAACCTGCATTAAAATTTTTGAGGGAACCTGAAATAACTCAGATAAATAAAGTTACTATTTTAATATCACAACCCCAAACTCTTCAAGAAGCTTATTTATTAGAGAACGGTATTATTTTAAAAAATGACGAATTGGAGCTTGACAAAATCCCTTTTGCTGAATATGGTTCATCGCTTGATCGTCCTCTAGTGGATTTCAAAAATTCCGAATGTTCTGAGAAAGTTTATTGCCAAATAATTTTCCATGCCGTAAAGATTTCTTTTGACCCTTCAAGCATTAAATACTTAAAAGAATTTTCAGATACAGTGGACTCTGCTTTAGAAACTCATGACCCATTTAAAAATCTTTGTACCCTGTTTGGAAATGACTATGGACATTTATTACCAAGAACTTTTACTTTAGGTGGAGTTTTATCAAGGTCATTTAAGCCTCGTAATGACATAACAAATTTCACTCATGCACGACAGTTTGAATTTGAAGGAAATGATCCTGATGCGCCTCAAGAAATTGAAGAAATTTTAAAAATATGGAATGGCGAATCACAAGATATTGATACATCATTATTTCTTAATAATGATGGGGATATTATTCGTCGCAACAAAATTGGTGATTGGTGGAAAACTCTTTCTGATAGTCCTAGTAATTGGAAAGTTATATCCTCAGAAGATTGGATGCCATTATATAAAGTTTTAGATGATACAAATCAAAATATTGAAGCTATTTTAAATAATGAATATCATCTCGTTTTTAATGGAAAAGAATCATTACATAAAAATCAAACCACATTAATTATTAATTTTCCTGGACCAATTGAAAATAATTATTATATTTTTGGAAACGTTGTAAAAGAAAATAATGGTGTTTTGGAAATAATTCCAGAAACTACTATTCAATTTAGGTATCAGAATAAGAACGGATGTGCTGCATATATTCTCAAAAATCGTAAGGCAAGGTATGATCATTATTACAATTAATATCATTAATATAAATGATCTAAAATTTTCTAGCAATTATTTATCATGTTTTTGTTTTTTTTAAAGATTAAATTTAGACAATTTAAAAGTTCTTTGGTTCGTGCTTGCTAAACCAAACGGATATTACAGTAATAAGAACAGAAATGTTAGATTCGCCTACGGTGAACTTGACATTGATAATAGCCAATCTGAGATTACATTGAATAGTGAAAATATTTATTCAAATTGCGTTCTTATGACCTCATTTGTTCCAAAAACACCAAATGACACGACTATTTATAATATTGCACTCAAAGCTTGGACAGAAGCAACCATTGAATTAGAAGTTCAAAGAAAAGAACGAGATGATGATTTAAATCAGGCTGTTATAAAGAAGATTGGACTAATTGACTCTTCAGATGAAGATTCAAGTGACGATTCGGAAAGCACTATGGATATGCAAGAGCCTCATGAAAAGATAACTCTTCAATGGTGTATAATGTATGTGAACGAAAAAGAACCAATGAAAAGTGAAGATAAAGGAGAATACCCATGGAACTTATTTGGAATCATCCTTGATGAAAATTTTAGAAAAGGCTAATTTTAGTGTATTGCAATGAATCATCATTCGACAACATTACATTATAGTCATAGTAAAACACATGTTGAACATTAACTTATAAATAACATTTTAAAGCACTCAAAAGATACCATAATAAATTTTTTGAGGAACAATTATTATTATAACTAGTTACAGAACTCGATCAAATGGCATTAGTAAGGACTCTACAAAATTTTCATAATCAAATTTTCCGGGAGCAAATAATTGTCAATAAGTATTGACGAATTATTATAAATAATTGTTTCGTTAATATTTTAATTGAGTTTTGTAACATATTAGAATAATCAAACATTACCTTATAATTTACACTAATATGAACACTGATAATTTAGATATAATTTATAGATAACTATATCATAAATTAGCCAAATATAATATACATTTAAACTTTCATTCGTTGTATTGTCCATCCGTACAATTGATTCTCGGTATAGGAAACTTTTTTATATGAGAAATCTCGATGTAATTATAAGAAACTCCTGATATAAGAAAGATCTTGACTAGACCTGTGGTTTTTTATGTTAAGAATCAATTGTATAATATGTATTATCTTTTATTTTTTTTAAAGACAAGATCTTGTCTCGATTTTTATTAATAAATACATTATCTTATTACAACAAAAGAGTAGTTATCTCTGAAATAAACTGACACTTTTGCACAAATTTGAGTTTATAAAAATAAGTCTCAATAAATAACATAATCTTTACAATTTTTTTATACATTTCGATAGATATAATTAGCATAAATTCTGTATCGACAATTTAACTAATAATAAAGATTTTATAGGATTCTTACATTCGGTCATACATGCATAAATAAAATACAATGATTGATTATTAAGGATAGCGGTATTTAATATCTTTACTATCGCAAATTTCGATAGCTTTTAATTGACCAAGTCTGGCTGACTTTATTAGCCATTGCTCTCCTTCTTCTTTTTCTCTTTTGTTATCGCCAAACATCCAAATAACACCTAAATTATACATTGCAGTAGGATTATTGTTCTCTGCAGCTAATTTGAAGTAGCGTGTGGCTTCATTCTTATCCTTATCAACGCCAAGCCCATAATAAAGGCCAAAACCATATCTTAATTGTGCTTCAGGGTAGTTAGCATTGGCGGCTTTCTGGTAATACTTCATTGCGACTTGAGTATAGGTATCTTCTCCTTGAATAACATATTCGATATCTTCTTCATAAACCGTTCTTGATTTTAGAATATCTTGTTGTAGATAATATCCAATCCAGTAATCTGCAATAATGCTCCCTTTTCTAGAATGATTTACGAATGTTTTCCATGCTTCAAGTGTATTTCCATCTGGATAAGTGTGTTGTTTAATTGCATCATCTAATGACATCTGCGGTGGGAATCGTGGTTCAATCTCAAGATTCTCATCAAAATCTTCATTGTGATCGTCGAGGTAATCTCCGAACAAATCTAATGAGTATAGATTACTTTCACCAACTATAAATCCTCTTTCATCAGTATCAACTACACACCACCTAAGAACTATATTTTCTTGATAGGTTTGTTCTGCATCGGAATCATCTTGTTCATCGTCTGAACTTGTATCATCAAAACCATCATCATCCAAACCATCATCATCCATATTTTTTTTTGAATCATTAATAGAATTTAACTGTTCCTCCTTTATTTCAATATTAATTGTCGTTTTTGTCCAATTTCTGGGCTTAATATTATAAAAAACAGTATCTTTCCTTGAAACAATTGAGGTTATCAAAACACAGTTAGAGGTGAGTATTTTGCTTGCTAATTTCACCATATGTTGAGTATTATTAACGTTAAACTCTCCACAAATGACTTTAACGCCTCTATTTATGTTACTGCAGAATCCTTTCGGATTAGCGAGTACTAACCAGAGAAGTTTTATATCATCTTTTATCAAACTTTAAAGGTATTATTAAACAGATAGTTCATAATTAATAAACAGTTATTTTATAATAATGTAAAATATTACAATCATAAGTGCTTGGCACGTACCTTATATCACAATTTTTATATATATATGCAACACAGCCATTACTGTTAGGATAATCAAAACGAACAGAAACCTTACTAATTGCGTCCCAACTACCGTTAGCATTTTTCATTATAACAACTCCATAAATATAATATTTATCGTCGATCAATGATTCTGGAAACTTAATAATTGTTGTAGTTTGATCTTTACTTAAAGGTACTTCTCCATTACAAACAAGATGATACGTATCATCAAAGGTCTCTTCAATATTTTTGTGTGTTTTCTTCATAATTTTATATAATGGTGCCCAATCTTCATGGGCAACAACATTCCAATTACTACGCGTATCCTTATTCTCGAAGAGATCTTTTAACCAATCACCAAGTTTATTACGATAAATGATATCTCCACTATTATTAAGAAAAAATGATGTGTCCAAATGTTTAAATTCTTTGTTCCACTCTTTTAACTTTTTCTCAATTTCTCGAGGTGTTTGATCATCTATATCATATTCGAGAATAATCCTTTTTTGTGGTAAAATTATGCCAGTAGATTTATACTTTTTTGACAAAATCCCACCCAAAGTAAAAGTTCTTGATAATAAGTGACCATAATCATTTCCAAATAATTCACAAAGTTTTTTAAATGGCAGATTGTTTCGAAGTGCAGTATTTACTGCATATGAAAAATCTGGTAAAACCTTAATGTCTGAGAGATTAAACGAAATCTTCACCGCATTAAAAATAATTCGACAATAGATTGCCGTCGAAAGTTCATCTTTAGAATGTTTAAAATCTTCCAAAGGGCAATTAAGTGTCGAGCTATATTCGCCAAAGGGAATTTTATCGAGTTCTAATCCATCTTCTTCCTTTAAAATTATACCGTTCTCCAATAAGTAGGCTTCTTGGCGAGTTTGAGGTTGTTCTAATAAAACTGTGATTTTATTTATTACTGTAATTTCAGGCTCCTTTAAAAATTTAAAGGCAGCAAACTTTCCATGTCCAAGGCCTGAATGCTGTAGAATCACACCATGTTGTAATGCATTCTCATGAACCCAATCACCAAGATATAAGTTATGTGGTGGTTTGTCTATTA
This sequence comes from Cetraspora pellucida, assembly GCA_910591915.1. Classification (NCBI taxonomy): domain Eukaryota; kingdom Fungi; phylum Glomeromycota; class Glomeromycetes; order Diversisporales; family Gigasporaceae; genus Cetraspora; species Cetraspora pellucida. The sequence continues at coordinate 19,036 of CAJVQA010000892.1, read as the reverse complement.
TCCATTTCAAAATATCTTGTTTATCGTAGTCAGTAGGAATATTAGGGATTAGCGCGTTGCAGGGTTTTTCATTGGGTACAAACCCCATTTCTTTGAATATTTGATTTCTTAAATTATCAGGCAAAAGTTCATAGGATGGAATAATTTCTTCATACGATATAATTTCTGCAAAATTACAATCGTATACGCCTTTAAACCAAGTATACAAGTCTCCAAGAGTTCTCATATCGATTGAAGTCTCAAGTGGCGGTATTCTATTAAGCGGAACATCTTCAAAAATTTCCGAAACTTTCCCTTTACCGTAGAAAATTCCTCGTTGGATATAACACATTAAATATGATCTACTTTCAGCAGAAACTTTTGACCAATTCCTAATAGTAATAACACCACCAAGTGTAACTTTTGTAACCACGTAATTACCATAATCATTGAATGTCCTTTCCAGATTCTTTTTGATCTCTGAAGAATCTGAAGAATTAAGTGCATTTCTTACATTCTCAATAAATTCATTAGTAGCTTTACATGTATAGTTCACAGTTGCAACTGGTACATGGATTCGTGCGTCGTCATCTTTTGAATCCCTTGTTTTCTTTGGTTGAGTCATGAATAAACTTAACTTATTTAATTCCCACCAAGGAGAATTTTTACTTTTGGGAAGATATATAATTGGTGAGCTCATATACACCTTGTCTGTTTTTAGATTTCCATTATCATATAAAATAGATTTCTTCGCAGGAATAAAATCAAATCCATCAAGATTTCGACCTTTGTTCAACGCCAAATGATTAATGAATTCGACTTTAAGTTGAATTACTCTTTGTTCTTTTAACACATAATTATAATCCAATACACAATCAATATTTATATAAGGTCTAGGCATAGACTTCCGGGTATCAGATGAACCCTTGACATTATCCGCAACAAATGTATCCGAGAGGGAAATAATTTTTAATTTCTCGAGAATTATTGCGCAACTGGGTCGATTGCCTACAAAAAATTATTACGCTTTTAATTAATTCATATTAATTTCTAAGTATTACGAATAAAATAAATAAAATACCCGGATTATTGTCCCAACATTTTTCATAAAGTTCAATAAATTTAAGTGGTGTCCCTTTTATAGGTGATTCTCGTTTGCCATTAATAATTGCTAATTGACCGTCGTTTCGATTAAGAAAAGGTTCAATACCGTTACTGGAAATTTCCCACATTAATAAACCTAAACTATATATATTTGGTTTTGTTTTATCTTTAATATCTAATGATCGCAGAATTTCAGGAGGGTCATATTTAGAAAACGAAGATTCATTAGATGGACGGATTTGAGACATTCCGATATTGGTTAATTTAGGTATCTCTCCATGCATAACGATATTTTTCGGATTCTAAAAATAAAAGTCTTTAGATTCTAAATGTAGTAGATAACTGATAAATAATCTGAAAAACCTTTATTACCAGCTCTGAATGAACAACACCTTGATCATGAAGGAATTTCAAGCCATAAACAATTTGATTCGTTAATTTTAGTTTCTTATCCCATTCAAGAGGAGCACCCTTTGAATACATTTGATTAAGATAAACACGCAAGTCTATGGTTGCGTATTCACTAACGAAGAAATAACTAGTCCCATCTATTGTATAGACAAAAATATTTAAAAAGATTTAATATTTTTGTTATTTTATGTAGTGTCGCAAAATAGCTCTGAACAACGCGCAAACTACCATCACAATAAAATTAATAGTACTGAAATCAATTGCGAATATCTGATGAAAAGAAATTTTTTACTAAATAAAATTGCTAGTGGAAACTTTGAAGGAGAAAATTTCTAAACAATTACATTGATAGAATGAGATTTATAGATAAATTTTGCAGTATTAGGCGAGCATCAGTAGAACCAATTTACGACATAGTAATGCTATGCACACATTATTATATAATTTATTAATAATTAAATTGACATTCACCATATGTTAGGCCATGAACTTTTAGTATGTTATCGTGTACAAATTGTTTTAACTAAATCAATAAATATTAGTTAGTTTGTTTAGGAAGACATTTAAAAAGACATATATACCTCGACCATCAAACTTCCAACAGCCTTATCATCATATCCATCTAAATTTCTCAATAAACTTAAATTTACAAGTTCATTATTCAATAACTTAACATTTGTCATTCGCTCATCTTTAGAATCAACAAGTTCGCTTGGTGGCTGTCTAAACCTGTCATATTCTATCAATTTGATCTTTTTTTCACGAACTAATCTTTCTTCTACGAACTGATATATTTTTCGATGAGGCATGGCTGATATGACTGACGTAGGATAATAGACAATGGTCCAAAATTAAATATAAGATGATTATATTAACCATAATGTTACATAATTTCGTGTATTGTAAAACATTACACGTATGTTTTTGTTTGTATCATATGATTTTTTAAAAAACATTCTAATGAGAAGGGTATATTGGAATGAAAACAGATACTTTTGTGATGCTTAACTAATAAATTGAATAACAAATTATCCAAAAAAAGTTAAACTAAAAAGCAATTTCAAATGACTGGAATAAGTGCTACTTTGTAATGAATACGACAGGTTTTCTAGAAAATTGACCAAAATTATATCGGAAATTTGAATGCGTTTATGTGTGAGGTATGATCTACAAACAATAGGCTGCACAGTGCGTTAAAATTTATTTTTAAATTTATTTTCCCTCATTATTATTATTAAATGCTATCTCTCTCTTAAAGTAGTAAGAATACATCATCCGACTTTTATTTTCGTCTGAAAGATCGTCATCGAACATCTTTGGCGAGAACGGTATTCGTAGCCTAGCGGGCTTTTATTGTGACTGGCTTATTTTTGTTGATCATTTCGTGACATTTGCAATCAAAAATCGTTTAACGTTAAGATTTTATATGAAGCTAAATTGCAACAAATTATTTTATATAAGATTAAATTGGCCTTAATAAAACACTACTACGACATCTCGCAATTAAGAATCAAAGACCATAAGCCTAGTACAAACAAAATCCCATAAATCAAGAGCTTATTAAATACGTACACGGATTAATGCAATAAAAAAATAAAAGAAATAGAAGTACAAAAAATACAAATCAAAAACATATAAATCAATCTTAATCAAAATATTAGGTTTATTGACATAAAACTATTTGATCCTAATAACCTTAATCAACGTGGTATCACCTTCTAACCTCGAAATTTACAAACTTATACTTCATTACTTCGTGTCGCTAGGCTTGTTACTAAATTATTCACTACTTCGTATTGCTCGGCTTGTATCTAATTATTTCACTGAACTATATTACTGGCGGTACCTGTCTTGGAAAATAAAACATAATAAGAAATAATTACTAAACTTAATAGATTTGTATATTGTATTTATGACTTATTGGTAGCGATGGGCAAATCACAGTTTTTTAAATGTTTTTTAATTTTTCATGAATTATAAAAATATATATAAAGATAATCAGTAGAAATATAATTTCTTATTAAAATAATATATTTTAAATACATTTAGCATTCAAAATGATGCCAAATCGGTTTATTAACACCCATGTTATAATAATGTTGTTTAAAGAATGACTTAATAATGGTTATATTTATTATAACAAGGAATGGTAAGTAAAAATTACCAACGGCAAAAAAAATTTAATAAAGTATACGCATATAAAGTAGAAATGCAGACCGGGATAAAACAGCCACCCAAAAAGTTTCGAACATCACGTGAAAACATATCGAGACTAAAAATTCATGTAAAAAATCATTTTTCACCGATTTAAACCTTGTGATAATAAATAATACGGTTATTGAGTTATTATAAAATGATTAATTTATTACTTATCGTTTAAATTTTTTGTTTGTATTTTTTTGTTAAGCTACATGAATTTTTAGTGCTCAATATATTTTGTCACGTGACGTTCGAAACTTTTTTGGGTGGTGATTTTACCCCCGTCCTAGAAATTGCCCATTAATGTTAATGCAGGCCGGATGATATTTAATGCAGGCCATATGATATGCTAATGCAGGCCAAATAATCTCATATCAAAAATCCTGCGCGTGGCCCATCTCTACCTATTGGTTAAATTAAAGTGTTTAGACATACCTCTCATCTATACTTTACGGATTACCAAATTACTTTGACAGTTTATAAAGTAAGATGTGAAGTTTCTAATTTTTTGTTTTACTTCTCAGAATTCGTATTCGTGACTCGGAATTCAATCTTGTGACGGAAAATTGTTACTTTAATACAGTAATAAGACTTATGATAAGATGATCTACATAAATTAGCCAATCGGAATGAAAACCCGCTATGGTATAGATATTTTCGCGTTGTTTCACCCCTAAAGGTCGAGATCTAATAACTAGAATATAGGCAATATAAAAAAAAATTATTTAAGGCCACGCAAAGTTAATTTTCATTTTACATACACGCCGACCCATTTTTTCAAAGTTTCAAAAAAAGTTTTTTTTAAAGTCCAATTGTACCAATTATTCTATTTCTGCTATATCAATTTTATCCGATGTCACCCAATAGAGACCTTGACATCCCGGAATTCACTGGTAGAAAAAAACCCCAGAACTGACCCAATTTTCTGATTCCATGCTATGCAAGACGAACAATTAACTTTGTATGGCCTTATATATGAACATGAGTCTAATAATTTACAATAGATCAAACCAAAAAAAATCCGAACGACCGACCCAATTTTTCTGATTCCATGTTATGCAAAACAAAATTAACTTCGCGTGGCCTAATCTGAGAATCCGAGCCTGATCGGACTGATTTATGTTGATCTCTTCAATTTGATTAACCAATAAACTGGTGCCATCACAGAAAACAAACGCAAGCTATACTCCATTGCTTTACTCTAAAGTCCTCTAGCAATCTCAACTGACTTGGATAGTTAGTGTAATGAATTAATTTTATGATCTTATTCTTTTTTGGCATATTGATCGCCTATCGTGATTATTAAAGCCTCTGCATAAGGCAGTGTTCACATTGATATGAGGCCAACACGATAGCGTGGTGCCTCTGAAGGTCCCAAAATGTGTTCTTTTTCACATTGGCAAATGTATGAAAGGTGAAGTATTTATTTTAATAAACGAAAAAACTTTGTTCCCATTATAAAGTAACAGTAATAATGGTTTTCTCTCATTAAGTTCACATCATCATTAACCGTCTCTATAGAATACCATGCCCTATAGAAATCTTATATCATTCAACCCATATAGCTGCCGCAAAATTGATTTGACAGATTCTCGATTTTGATTGGCTAAGAGCGACGATAAAAATTTTGGCCAAAATTACTCAAAATTTTACTGATGAAATCACAGTCCACCTCTCTAGTATAACTGCCGAACCATTTATGTAACCATATTTTAATAATTCACGATGGTTAAATAGATACGCAACCATAACTGTATGTTAGTTTAGAATAAATTTGGTAATTCTATTAACAAAGTTATGAAAGCATTTTTTTATTTAAATATGCGAAATTCAAAATCGTAAAAACAACCGAATCAAGAAGATAAAAAAATATAGCAACCTAATTTTATTTACAGGTTTTTCTAAACTATTGAACTATTACGGCGTCTGAGGCGCGTAATTTATTCGTACACAATACCTTGCTGTTCAACAATGGATATCTGAATATAAAGATCTTAGATAATAAAATTTTTATATGATAACAGATGTGTAGTTTTAATTAGGGTTCTGCAAGTGCCAGGCACGGGCACTATTAATATATCAAACATCCCTCTAATAGAAAATAATATAATCTGTGCATGTTCATTCTGGATAATTGATTGTCGAGTATGCTGACTAATTCCAGCATTCTATAGCCAATCAATCTACTTTCAACAGGAAGAACTAATACTAATTTGGCTAGTGCTCAATGTGCTAAGTTTTTACTTGGTATATTTTACGGAACAAAGTATCTACACGATACAATGTTTTTACACATAAAAAAATATCAATTAATACATGTCACATTAGTATACAACAAGGAGATCTACACTATTTGACACAAAGAGTATTTTATTCAGTAAAATACAGAAATATTCAAATTAACATTATAATTTAAAGTATCGGAGGTCCGATACGATAAAATGAGTGACGAAAAGGGAAAACCTGTAAATCATTTCACTCATTGAGTGAGATTCACAGGTTTCCCTTTTCGTCACTCAAATATAAAATCAGTGGTAGCATCAAAGTCATAAGATCTACTAGTTACCTGCATTCGACCTAATTTGAATGGTGCAGCCGCAATCAAAAAAAGGAAATTTCAACAATGTTTACTCGGTTTAGAATAGCTGTTTGGCACGCTGGTGTGACGAAATACATGTGTGACTAATAGAGAGCATGATGAATAATGACGGATGATGCAGTATATAATCTGAGATTAATTTATCACATATTATTCCATGCCAAATCGAAGATGTCAACTATTCTAAACCTAATCTCTTGACTCCATTTTTTTCGAATTACTGAAACTAACGCTAATGCTAGATGAAAATTATAATATTTTTATAATTTTCACCGCTTATTAGGCTTTTTTAATTTAACTATATTCGATCATTGGTGGTGTAAAAACAGTCACTTGTGAATGTTTGTTGCACAGATTTCATTATTGAAATATATATTTCAATAACTATTCTACTGTAATTTGTTCTGGACCTTTTACTCATACTCCGTGGTTATGTCTTCTACCATTTATCAACATATTGAAAGATTAGTTCGCGAAAAAACAATTCATATAATAGAGTATGAATTCAAACAAGCACCAGGAAAGTATGCTGAAATTAAAGATGAATCTAAGCTGTATGTTAAAAAAGTATGGAATAAAGAGAAGATAGTAAATTTAAGCATATTGAAAGATTTTGAGATAGACGGTGATAGTGTCACGAGATTGATGGTCGAAGTAAGTATTAAAACATTTCTCAATTGCCGTCTAGAAATTACTAATGTCTATTCTCGTAGCTCGAATCGTTTGTACATGAAAATGTGCTGAGCGTTTACGGCCTAACTTACGGTTAGTTGATTTTTTAAACATTAATTATGAATATATGTAAACTTTTAATTAATATGTTAAATATGTATGTTAGATGGAAATCATTACTATTTTGTACGTGAGTGCGCAAACATGGACTTACAGACATATCTTAAAATGCGTTCAAATAGTACTCCACTGACATGGAGTGATAAATTACTATTAACAAATGGAATAGTTAATGGTTTAAAGTATCTTCATGATAAAGAGATTATCCATTCAGAATTGGTAAAAATTTAAAAGTCTAATGTTCTACTGTTTATTACATTCAACGTCTTACGCTGTTTAAATTTTTAGCATGCAAAGAATGTAGTTATGTACAATGATATTCCTAAAATAACCAATATTGGAATGCTTCAAGCCCGTGAGCCTCATGACTTTAAATATAGCCCTCCTGAGATTTTATTATCACAGTCGATCAACGATAAAAAAAAGCTAAACATTTATAGCCTCGGCATTTTGATGTGGGTGATTTCCAATGACGGTGTTGAGCCTTTCTCCCAAAGAAATAGTATTCAATTAGTGCAATTAGGAATTCAAATTATCAAGGGTGCTCGCGAATCACCCGTTAGTGGAACGCCACTTGGATTCGTTGAACTTTACAAGAAATGTTGGGATGAAAACCCTGGTTCTGTATTATTATGATTTGATTATTTATCAATGTGAAATTAATTATTATTGGCTAAATTAATCATGATTAATTTTTTCAGATGTTCGACCTTATTGCGCACAAATTATAGAAACTTTAAAAAATATATCACTCGAAAATCAAATTAAAAAAATTGAAAACACCACCGGTTCCCGGATATATGAGCCCAAACCTAGCAAGAAACCCACTCTTGATTTAGCTTGCGAATTGGATTATAAAGCCTTGATTAGACAGAGAGAATTGAGGATTGCGTTCATAAATCTTTTCGCTTTAAACCGAGGCAGGAATCCTAAAGAACTTGACTTTAGTCACGGTGTAGGAATTATATTACGTGATGATGGTAATCCAAAAATTCATAAAATTACATCAAGTTCTCCAGTAATTTACCTTCCGCTAAATCATGAATCACCTTGGACGGATTTAACGAACCTATTTGAAATTAAATGTGAGAATAAAATGGGTCCAAAATACGACGTTGTAAGAATCCATGTCCCAATTTCTACTGTGCAATATGAAGCTAAAGCCACAGACGAATTTATTCAAAATATTAGAAGTGCGCTTAATATATCAGGTGAAAATGAGAGACAAAAAGCACTAGAAAAGTGGTTTAAACATTACGGCAATTATGTTGTGAAAAGAGCCACGCTTGGAGGTGCTATTACAGTTAGAAATTGGTCAAAAGTTTCAGATGAAAGCAAATCATATTTAAAGAGTTACTTACAATGGGGAATTGACTATGGGAAGGGTGCTTCTGAAATTTTTGAAGATGTTCCACTTGATAGATTGCCTCAACTTGAGGCATCTGTTGAAATTGAAACTATTGGTGATTTATATAGCTGGTTCAAGAGTTTATATAATTTAAAATTCGCTGAAATTATATCGTATGAAGAATTCATCCCTTCTTATGAATTGTTGCCTCAAGACTTACAGCAACAATTATTTAAGCTTATTGGTTCTAGACCCACTGAAATATCTCGCAAACAGTTAATTCCGAATATCCCCTCTCAATATGATAAACAAGATATTTTAAAGTGGATAGTATTAAATCCACCACTAATCTTAAATCTTAGTGATTGGGTTCGTAATAATGAATTGCAATGTGGTGTAATTTTACAGCGTTCAAATCTAAATCATGGTAAAAAGGCAGCTTTTAAATTTTTGCAAAAGCCCGAAATAAGTGAGATAAATAAAGTCTCACTCGTATTTGAACAATCCCAAAACCTTCAATATGCCTATTTATTGGAGAATGGTATTACCTTAAAAAAAGACGATAGATTGGGATTAGGATTTGATAAAATCCCTTTTTCCGATAGTTCAATGCTTAATTATCCTTTGGCGGATTTTAAAAATACTATAAATCAACCTTCAAAGTCAATCTATTGCCAAATAATTGTGCGTATGGCAAAAATTTCATTTAATCTTGCTGACATCAAGCCTCTGCAAGAATTCACAAATACAGTCAATAACGTACTTCAAAGCAATGAACCATATAAGGGTCTTTGTAAGGTGTTTGGAGAAGACTATGGACATCTATTATCAAGAACTTTCACTTTAGGTGGAATTTTATCTAAAAAGTATGAGTCTTATACAGATACAATTTATCCACAAAGATTTGAATATGATATAAATGACCCTCGGACACCTGAAAAAATTGTAAAAAAGCTAGCTGAATGGAACAACGAATATCAGCATATAAATACATCATATTTTGTTAGTGAGAGTGGTGATTTAGTTCACCGTAACAATATTGATAAATGGTTTAAAGAACTGATAAACAGACGGAGTGATTGGAAAGTCGTTAATTCTGAAGATTGGGTGCCTCTGTATAAAATATTGAAAAAATCGCGTTTTGATATAGACGAAATTTTTTCTAAGTATCAAATTGTATTTAATGGTGAAGAATCATTGCAACAGGATGAACAGACTACAATAACCATTAAATTTCCTGGTTCACTTGTTGACGATAAATATCATTGCTTTGGGGCCATGGTAAAAAGAACCGAAAATGGTAGTTGGGTAAAAATTCCCGAATTGTTCGTTCGATTTAGTTATCCTAATAAAAACGGTTGTGTTGCAGATATATACGATAATGAGAAACGCAATATACGGTATCTATCTATATTCCATAATGCAATTTTTTAAAATTGATTAATACTGCATCTAACATTGATTTATCTACAAAAGTTTAAATAAAGCAGATAAAAAACTCCTCTGGTTTGTGCTTGCTGATCCAAAAGGATATTGCAGTAATAAGAACAGAAATGTTAAAGTAGCATATGGAGACATTAACATCATGAAGGCCCACTCTGAGGTTTTTTTGAAGAGCAAAAATCTCTCTTCGAACTGTGTTTTGATAACATCTGTTGTTTCTAAAAATGCTTTCGAAAATGGTGCGAACTTTTATAACATAAGACTTAAAGCTTGGACGAAAACTAAAATTGGTCTAGAATTAACGAAAGACCAAATTCAAGTAAATCAACAAAGTGTTGATGATGGATTTGATGACGAAAGTTCAGATAATGAAACGGATGATTGTGATTCAGACGAAATAGAACCACATACCCGAGAGAATGATACTCTTGAATGGTGCATTCTTTATACAGATGGGAAAATGATTAGTGAAGCTGATGAATCATCAAAATATCCGTGGTCATTATTTGGCGATAATCTCGATCCAGAGCTAGAAATTTTGGGTCAAGATGATATAGACCTTTATGAATCATTACCTCGGATATCTTTAGAAGATGCAATTGAACAACATGATAAGCCAAATGGAGATACACTTGAGGCATGGAAAACGTTCGTTTATCACGCTAGAGAAGGAAACCACATTGCAAAATTCTGGATAGGACATTACCTACAACATGACATCCTGATGGCATCATCTTTTAGAAGAAAATTTTATGAAGAAGTTGTTGACGAGTTTTCCGATGGAACGGATAACTATCTACTTGCTGCAATGAAATTATACAAACAATCCGCAGATGCCGGCTATCCTGAAGCCCAACTAAAATATGGGTTTGGCCTTTATAAGGGCACTGGCGTTAATCAAAATAAAAACGAGGCCATGAAATATTTTAAATTAGCTGCAAAGAATAATAATCCTACCGCAATGTATAATTTAGGAGTTAGTTTGATATTGAGCGGAAACGAAGAAGAAGGGAGAAAATGGATAATAGATGCAGCTAGGCTTGGTCAACCAAGAGCAATTGAATTTTGCAAGAATGAAGAAATTAATTACCAATGAATTCGGTTATTTCATTCAAATAAGATCAATATTTTTGACAGAAATTATACATTAATTTATTATATTCTCTCATAAAATGATTTATGAAACATTAATGTATTTGTATTATAATATGAAATAAATTTTAATTAAGGTTAATCTATAATCTAAATTATTATTGCTTGATCAGAACTTTATTTTAATATATATATATCGACGAAATAACATATGAGGATAGGTTCGCTATATCAAAACAGTACTAATACTAATTTACTAATATATATAACTATACTATTATAGGTAGAGATGGGCAAATCGCGGTTTTGCCAAAAATCCCGCGCAGGATTGGATCCCAAATTTGCGAATTTTTTAATTTTTTTGTATCTAATAAAAAACTACGCAGAAATTATTATTGAAAATCAAATTTCTTGTTCAAATTAGTTGTTTCTTATAAATCTTATTTAGTATAAATAAGGTAGCTTCATGATGTTGGCATACCAGAAACCAGGAACACAAGCAAATATAGTAGTTAACAAATAGTCCAAGTAACGTACAAAAGAGAACTGATCTAGCATCACATTAATATATTGTGAAGCATTTGATATACATTACCGGGCAGTTGACTTGTATTAGTTAATTAAACAAAAGTTTACAAGGCATCATATAATAAATTATCAGGTTATCCGAAAAATTATTTTGCTATTGCCTTTGATGATCATTGATCATAATTTAATCAACCCAATAATAATCCTATGAAAAAAAAGAAATACGTTAAATATCAGGTAAATAGACTAATTAATCTGTATCGGTTACCAATTTTTGAGTCTAAAATTCTTGCTTTTCTATCGTTAGTTATCGAAACTACGTTTGCATTTTTTGTTTTCAAATTATACTCTGTAATTACATATTCAAAAAGTTGATGAATAAATCATGCGGACCAATCAAACTTAAGATTTTGTGGACAAATCACGCTTCAAACAGCACATATGAGCTAATTTTTTTCGATTTATGTAGATCAGACCCCAAAAAATTGATTTAATTCCGGTCAAATTTGCAGATCATTTGGCCTAACGGTGATAGGCCAAATGATCTGCAAATTTGACCGGAATTAAATCAATTTTTTGGGGTCTGATCTACATAAATCGAAAAAATCAATATATTTATACACTCATTACATTCGTTCCTGGTATTAGAAATTAACCTAAATATGTTAATGCAGGCCAGATTTTATATTAATACCGGCCGGATGATATGTAATGCCGGTTATATGCTTTTTTTTTTCCTCTTTAACCGCCATAAGGCATACTTTATTTCATCATGTTTAGAATTACATCATTATAATTATACAGAAAAGAGAAAAGAAAGTTAATTATTTCTATATTTAATCTTTTTCATATATAAATATCATGTCATGTCTATCTTTAAATGTTGCAATAATTTCTCACATTCTCTGTTGTTGTTTTTAATTGTTTTTAATGATTTTAGTTTTTTATTGATTTTGTTTTTAAAAAGTAGCAATAGTGGCTTAGGTATTTGTTTTTTCTCTATTTAGCCAGTGTGTATCAGTTCCAAATTTCATAAACTGTGTTGATGTTTAGCCATAAGGCTGCATTTTGTCTATATGTCTGGATTATGTTTTTGGTAATGTATAGCTCTTCTATAGAATTAGGAATTTCTTCTTCGTTTGCATTCTTCAATAGACTATAGAAAGCTTTCTATATGATTTTACTAATTTTGTAATTGAAAACAAAATGCTTAAAGGTTTGTGGTACTTCAGAGCAGCTTAGACAATCTCTGTTCTCTGTTTGTATTATATGTTATAATCTGTATTTAAATAGTAGTGTTTTGTGTTAAAGTCTTTAACAAATATCCTTTCTCTTGTTAGCAATCTATTTTTTTTCTGTTTGTTACATATTTGTTTGGGTTGCTATTGAATGTATAGATTTTTGTCTTAGATATTCTATGTCTTTTTTAACAGAGTACTCATGTCCTCTAATTTTAGCTAGGTTTATATCTTCCAGTTTTCATGATCATATTTTTAGATTTGGAATGATAGATCTTTCTACATATTTCCAAGCAATTATGAAAGGTCTCTATTATTCTGGTCAGACTTTCATCTTTATTAATGTACTGTTTAGGATAGTCTTAATATTTATATTTCTTTTATTACAAAGATTTGAGTCTATTAAATCTCTTTCGATTTTAGGTCAGGTATTCTCATAAGTAAGGAGTTTTAGTTATATCATAATTAGTCTAGTTTCTAGCATGTTTCTTACTACTAAGGCATTCATTCTCCCATCTTTGAAAGTCTGCTAAAATATTGAGTATCTTGGGAGTATTTTGGATTTGTTTTTGATCATTTTCATAATTATGTTACTGATTTATGCTAACTGTTTTTTGTTTGGTGACAGTAGGTATGTTATATACTATATTTTAAATAACAATAATAAGTTTGTAATGAGAACTTTCCTTTTGAAGGAGAGATTGTATAAAGATATCTTTTCACTAAGCATTTTAAGCTTTATTATCATTTTTGTCTACATGTTTTTTTTTACTTTTTCTTAAATATCTATTTCATATCCTAGAACTTTAATTGTTTCATCCTTTTTTAATATCTTGAAATAAGATAGTTTCTGTATTTCAATTTTTATAGTACTATTTGTAAGGGAAATGATTATTGATTTTGATATATTAATCATTGCATTAAATGCATTTTCATAGATTTTTGCTATTTTAAAAAAAATTTGTAATGAGATTCCTATAGTAAGATCATCAATGTACATTGCTATTTTGAAATAATGGTTATTTATTCTGATTCCTTTGAGCTCTCTTTTGAGTATTTCTAAGAAAGACTTGAATGCTATTATGTAAAAAAGAAGGGAAAGCAGGTTTTTCTATCTAACTATACTTTCTATTTTAAAGAATTTTGATATTATATCATTGTCTGTTATATAGTCATTTTGTGATGTAAGAAGATTTTTTACTATTCTGATAAAGATATTACTGAAATTTATTTTCTCTAGAATGTGTATAAGAAAGATGTAATTGACTTTGTCAAATGCTTTTCTCTAGTCAAGAAAAGTATTCAGTAAGTCTATATTTGTGTGCTTTGTCTTCTCAGGATAGATATTTTGTCATGAATTGTGTCTATAATTAAGCACCCTGAGATGAAGTTTTGTTGGTGATTACTAATTATGTGATTGCAGATCAGATTTAATCTGTTTGCTATTATTTTCATAAAAATTTCGAGATCATAATTTATAAATAATATAAAATGCCAGTTTTAATTGTTTTCAAAGAATTTGACTTCTTGGAAATGAGTGTTATGATGTTTTTCTTCCAAGATTTGACATATTGCCTGTGTTTAACACTTCATTATATATTCTGTGCTGTATTAGATTAACTATCTCTTGTATTTCTTTATAAAATTCATATGTAAGACTATAAGAACCTAGAGATTTATAGTTTGAAAAGGTTTTTATGATCTCTGATATTTCTTTCAGTGTGATTTGTTTGATTAGCCTTAAATTTTGTTTTGCTTACATAACCAGAAGGCTCTCAATTAAGCTGTCTATATCTTCTATATTAACTGGTTCTGCTCTGTATATTTTCTTGTACTTGTTTCTAATATAATGCAGAATATCTCTCTGATTAGTGTTGTTTGGTTCTTCAGGCATTCTAATCTGAGTAGTAGCAGATTTTGTGTGATGAGTCATGTAACGTGCAAAGAAATATTTTGTTGATCTTTCACTATTTTCAATCTATTTAGCTTTGAATGTATCTGTCATTTTTCAGAGAATGTTAACAACTCATTTTGTAACTTTTCGATAATTGCTTTACTACTAACTGAAGATCTTCCTTTCTTGCATCTCTAGCAATTTCTGCGTTTAATTTTATGATCTTCTTATTAAGTTTATGAATTAGATTTTTTGATGCATGTGGAGGTTTGAAATCTCTAATTACTGATTGTATTTTACATTTCAAAAAGTCCCATTCGTTTACTGTTTTAGTTTCCTTAAGCTAGATGATTTTATTTTGAGATCATATTAAATCCCATGAGGACTCTAAAAAAATCCTGCATTACGTGCAGTTTTTGCATAATGAATACATCACAGACTTGGGTCTTTCAACATTTTCTGATATTAAACAAGATGGTAAAATTCATAGTGTTATGCCATATATTGTACCAGAAGTCTTAAGAAGTTAACAATTTATGCAAGCGGCTAACATATAATCATTATTATGACCAAGATATCTTCTAGCAAACAAAGGTTTGATGGCACCCCTTTTGATACTGATGTTTCTTCAAAAACTTGTTATATTCAGAATTTGGTGAAGGAACTTCAGAATTATGTGCAATTGGACAAGTGATGCATGGATTCTGATACAAATAAAAAGACTAATAGGTACCATTATCAACTCAGGAATCGATGGTTGGCTTGATAATATAGAACAGGATAATAATAATAAAATCAAAATGCCAGTTCATAATAGTTTATAAAATAATATCTAAAGTCGGATCATCGATTCATTCAAGTCATATGTATACACGCAAACTTATTAGCATAAACGATGCTTTAAATTTAAACACAGTAGTCAAAACACGTCAACTCAAAATTTGTACATTTCAGACTTAGATATTTCAAATTATGCTTATGCAAAAAATGAGTCTTACAAGAATTAAGATAATTATAAATATAAACGGTCAAGATTTTTATCATTTCATATTTAAGATTATTTTATAATTGAAGCAAAATTTTCATTAGCCAATAAGTTGTTTGTTTAAAATTCTTTATAATTTTCGAATTAGAGGCATAATAAAATATAAATGTATCTATAGAAAGATTTTATTCAATTAAAAGACTTAGCTTTGTGCTCCATAGTTTTGATAAATAAAAATATAAATTAATCATATTATTGAATTTTAATGTTAATATAAAAGTATACTTTTGGTATCTTACATTTGTTAACAAATAGTAAACCAAATGTATTACGATCAAGACAAATATTAGTTTAAAAATATTTTTGTTTTATCTCTCAAAACAATACATCCTACTTATCTCTAACGTCTAAACTGGTTCAATATCTAGGTGACATAATTTTTACTAAACTTAATAAATTCATGGTGATTAATAATGATAATCTACTTATTGATAATATTAAATGCAATTCGCAAGCTAAATCGACATGAATAAGAATAAATTGATAAAACAAATAGATTATTCCGAATAATACTTTGTACATTTACAAAAACAATATCAAAACAGCATTGAATGATGTCTACTTACATGTAGTGTTGCGATCTAAATTTTATAGACAGAAATTAGGAGTCGTAATTATGAAAGTATATTTATTCAAGATCCGTTAGTTCAAAATATAAATGCATAAGTGTTTATCCAAAACTTATAGATATCCTGTTAAGTATGTAATGTATCAGTACAATGCAATAGATTACAGATATTTCTAGCTCTCTTTAAGCAACTCAAGCGCTTAGTTGTCAATAAAGTTTAAAGCAGGACCTCAACCAAAAATCGCTTTTACAAACACATTATATTTAATTAATTATATTTCACGAACATTTCTAATAATGTTTTTTTGATGACTTTATGCCGTGAAAATATCCCACGCGCATTACGTCATCATTAAAAATTTTACTCAGAAATGTTACTGGCATAGGAACCGTGAAATATATCAGATATTCAACGGTGTGTCGTGACGTCATGTATTACCACGGCTTCGCCACAACAGCCTATATCTATTACTATTACATACCAAATTTTTTATTGTTATCTAAATAAGGAAGCCTACTAATTTGCATAAGTGTAAGATGTTGCTATTTAATAAAAACTGAGTCAGACCTAAAAACGCTCATAATATATCACAACCTTCATTATCAACACATTTTTAGCCAAATGATCAATTTAAATGGGAAAACTATATTTATGTCTATAGAAATCGATGTTTTGAAAATTTTAAACTAAAAACGATCTAGACTTGTAATCAGTTAGATAATCTTAAGATAGCGTTATCATGATGTATACACAACAAGTTTTAAACTCTTTGTAGAATAATTGCCAAACTCATCACCATTCCTGCTATACTCAGCAATATGTGTAACTAATATGAGAATGAATACCTATTGTATGAAAGAAAAAAACTGTTGGACTTTATTTGTCAACACATAATTTTTCATGGTGATAGTTTTCTTTCTGTAAATGAAATCAAAATTGGCAATTGATAACGATACAATATACAGATATAAACAATTATATGAACCTGAATGAGCGTTATAATTTAGTAATTGAACATTGCAACATTCCACTATCATGATAATCAATGTTAAAATTTTGGGGTACTTTCTTATATTCATTCGAAACCCTCTATTTTCACAGCAATATACTTAATAGTAATCAATAATTCAAACCCTACACAATTCAAGTATTATTTCTATGTTAATAAATTATCAAAAAACTAATGTGTGAAAGACCTGCTTGGGAAGATTGTTATGAAAATTACCATAAGTCAACCGTAGAGTTTAGACCTTATGATTAAAGGAGACTTCAATCAATCATGAGTGTAACAAACAAAATGGCGTAAAAAATATGTTTGTGTGTCCGTTAGATAATATTGTAATCAAATGACTTGATATTTTAAAAATATTACACGAGATATCGTTATGTACAAAATTTATACATACTAAGCTGAAAATTCTTAGCTAAACATGAACTCAGTGTGGAACAAAAAACAAATAGTATCTCAACATTTTTAGGGTGGATGTTTATTTAGATTGCAACTGGAGTATTAATCAGGTATATGTGAATTACACAGATTTGCTGGCGAAATTGTTTACACATGGTAATGAGAAATAATTATCCAATTTTTAAGTTATTCGTAAATATTATGAATGATGACTGTAAAAGTGATTTTATACATAACGTTTACCTGTGCTTGGTCAATACCACCTTTTACAAAGTTAAGGTTTAAATTACACGATTCCGCCGAAAAGATAAATTTAGTACGTATGTATGAGACCTTATACTAAAACTCCGCATTTCGGACTTAGAAAAAACGTCCGGAAATGTTTCACAGAATACTTTTTTTATTTTTTTCCTTTTTTGTGTTAATTAAAGTGACATAAAATGTGTATAAAAAACATTTCATTATTTGGGGTATCGGTGATGGTTTAGGCAAAATTTTGTGTAAATGATTTTTGGATTACTCTAAAAAAAGGGTCGAGCTAATTCAATATATATTTACATACTGCATAAATTGTATTCCTGATGTATATATATAAATAATACATAACTGCATCAAAAAAGCACCCTTGATTATAGATGCAGATATTCAATTGACGTGTTGTCACGTCAAAAAAGTAATAACGACCTAGATCATAATGAAGAAGTTACAATCATATGAGTGACGAAAAGGGAAAACCTGTAAACCATTTCACTCATTAAGTAAATGATTTACAGGTTTTCCCTTTTCGTCAGAAATATTTTATATATACGCGTTAAATCTCGTTGGTGGATAGGAAAGTATTATTAATTTGAAGTTCATCTAATTTATTTCTCTCTGTGAAGGGTAAGTTTAATGATTGCTTATTAATTAATGTATTTGATAATTGTTGAATCTAAGTTATTCATTATTGTTTAGATGTAGTGTTGAAACATTAGTATAGATTTTTTGTACGTGTCAAATTTTGTACGCGTCAAATATTATATGTAATAATTACAGAATTAGTAAAAATGCTAAGGCAAAAATAAAATTATATAGAATAGTTCGGACTTTACTGATTTATCCCCTGTTAGAGATGGGCAAATCGCGGTTTTTCAAAAAATCCCGCGCGGGATTCATTAAATCTAGGTGCCGCGTGGTTGAACCTCAATTTTGATTTTCCAACGGTTGTGATCGAGAAAATTTTGGCCGCATTATACATAATTTTGGCCGGAGATTAATTTTTTAATTGTTTAAGGTTTGAGAATTACATTTTACAAATTTACAATTACATAAATTTCACATAAGTTTTAGTAACATGAATTTCATGTAATTTCACTGGATATATAGTACCTAGAAATGGGAAAATTGC
>CAJVQA010000891.1:0-29163 GCA_910591915.1 Cetraspora pellucida | reverse complement strand
CTAGTACAAATAGTAGAAATGTATGTATTGCACATATGTTACTATTTTATAAATTACTTAATAAAGATATAAGCAAGGCTTCATCTTAAAAAAAAAAAAAAAAAAAAATCTATATATTGACTTTTTGTATTTCTATTATTTTAGAATTTTATTAAAATTATTCCTAATCAGTGATTTCTTTTTTCTATTATTATTCTCAGCCTTCTAATCATCACAGTCTTCTTATATTAGGTCTGTCACTATTTAAAGATCTGAATACTGAAGATTTTTTTATTTTCATAGTGCACTATCAAATGTGATTAATCAACAATTATGATTCTAACTTAATTTTTGTTCTCTATTGGACTTGAACTGGCAACCTTGCAATTGGTGACCTGAAAGTATAACCACTTCGCTATTGACTCACAGGTCTTTAAATTAATATATTAGAAGACTTTTATATAAACTATTATAGTAACAAATATAAAATTAAAAACAAAATAAAAAAAACAAAAGCAATTAAAAACTTAAATTTAAAAACAGAATTTATAATTTATAATTAAATATATTTTTAAAAAAAAATCAAAAATAACTAATAAAATATATTATATAATAAAAATAAATAATATAAAAAAATATATTTATAAAATATATAATAAATAAACTTTTAATCTTAGAAAAAACTTAATAAAAGAAGTTTAAATATATATATAATAACAAAATATTAAGTATGTTAAAAAAATAAAAAAATATATATATTTAACATTATATAAGAAACAAACAAATTTGTAAAAAAGAATTTAATAAGTAATTATTATAACTATAAAAAAGTTTTTAAAAAAAAGAAAAAATAGTATTCACACAATACAACTTTTTTATCTGAACCAAACTTTTCAAAAAGCCAAACTACAAAAATAATATAGTTAATATATTAAATTTTAT
This sequence comes from Cetraspora pellucida, assembly GCA_910591915.1. Lineage (NCBI taxonomy): Eukaryota > Fungi > Glomeromycota > Glomeromycetes > Diversisporales > Gigasporaceae > Cetraspora > Cetraspora pellucida. The sequence goes on along the minus strand of CAJVQA010000891.1, from coordinate 28,242 downwards.
GAAAACCTTTTTAAAGTATTGTACACACATTGTTGAACATTGAAATAGAATTGGAAAAGAGTTGCAACCTTGTGATAATATTTTAAAAAGTACTCTAGGACTATAGAAGAAGTAGTTAATAAAAGTTAAGATTTCTTATTAAGTAAACAACAAAATTGAATATATTAGTTTTATATAACTGTAAAACCTACAAGAAATATTCACAAGAGTTAAGAACTCATAAAAGCTAAAATTTGGTTTACCTAACACTCTCACTTTTTCTTTGAGAAAAATTTTGGAAAAGTGAGTAATTCAGTTTATCTCTTCTAAAAATTAATATATAAAATCATCAAAACAGTTAGCAGTATTTACTTCCTAAACAGGATTGTTTACAACATGAATCAGAAATAATACAGCAATATAAACATGACTATACACATGTTTCAAGCTGCTAAAAACCTGTTAAACACTGTCTCTGGACTAACTAATATCTTATATCACTCTTTATAATAAAGTCAAAGTTTTTTTTTCTTTTTAGTTTTTTGTTTAAATAATCTAAATAAATAGAAAGATAGTAAAGTAATTTTTATTTAGTATAATTTATAATTTTTATAAGTCTTGCACAAGCTTATAATTGTAATTATCTAATATCTGTAAATTGCAAAATTTATATCTGACATAGGCTTAAAATTGTGACCATCTGATTTTATGAATTGCAAGTTTCATACTTTCCTTTTTTCTCATTTTTTCTTTTTCTCTTTTTATTTTTTGTTTTGTATCTTTTATCATTTACTCTTATACCTTTGTTTTTTTTTTTAAATCTAAAATTTTTTTTTGTTTTTTTGCTTTTCTACAAGAAAACATCATCAGATTGATAGTATCTTATTGTAAGATGGCAGTTAAACAAACAGTCTACCTTTGTTTGAGATAGTGCAACAAGTCACACATAGGTACCAATAAGGTGACTAGATGATACTGAACTTAAGTATTAGGAAAATTCTCTGTAATCAGTATAGTATCAAGAAATCTAATAAAGTATTAATATGACTGCTTAAGTTAAAAAAAAAAAATTCTAAGTTCTTTTATATATGTTATATATAATATTTTTTAAAATAAAAAATATTATTAAAAATCTAATTTAAAAAAAATACAAAGATGATTATTGCAACTTCTAAGTACAAAACAAAGACAATAGTTTGCAATATAATAATAAAAACAATTTAAGACATTTTTTATAAACAAGTTTAAAAAATACAATATAAGAAAAAATAAGTAAAAAAAAAAATAAACAAAATAAAAAAAGAAATACAAAAAAAAAACTAAAAAAAAGAAAATGCAAATTAATAAAAGATAAAAAAAAAAAAAAGCAAACAAGAAAAAATAAATTAAAAAAAAAATTAGAAAAACAATGCTAAGGCTTGTTATAAAAAAAAAGAAAACTTTTTTATTATAAACTTTTAGTCAAACAAGCAATTTACAATAGTATAACAGGTTGCACTTAGGTCTATTAGGATGACTAAGTAATGTTAAACTTAGTTGTTAGGTTTTTTATGTAATTGCAAAAGTAGTTTCAAGAATCTTAATAAAGTACTAGCATGACTACTTAAGAAAAAAATAATAATAAAATGACCTATATATTTTAAAATAATTAATTAAATTGACTAATCAGAATTGAGCTAGAGGTGATTACACCATACATGAATGATGGTAACTACTAAGTAAAAAATATTATGTGATAAATGGCACGTTTCTAAACAATTTATAAAATTTCTTTTTTTTATATAAAGTACATATAAATTTTTTTTTATTTTTTTTTGAAAAACTCTTCCAAATAGTAAATATACTTAAAATTTTTTCTTAGTTTTGTAAAATTTGACCCGGCCGGTTATGAGAACCAATTATTTATTACGCTTTGCAAAAAAGGTGTAACGATAATAGGAAATTTCGAAGATTCTAAATAGTCTATCAATCATATATTCAATAAGCAATCTTTCAATTTCCCGTGATTTTACATGATATCATGATCTACAGGGGTCACATTTTTTTGCAAAGAGCAATGTATGGATTAAAAATCCACTTAGTTGGTTCTGAGTTCTATAAAGATGAGTGATAAATAAATTGGGAAATGGGCTATGAAATCCCATTCCCAAATTTAGAATACGGTCGATTCTAATTAAGCCGACTTTTCAAAAACATCGATCGACTTAGCCGGTTAAGTCAACTAACTACATTCTCCAATCATATTCGATCTTGAATATTAAGTAATGTATTAGATGATAGTCTGTCTATAAACGTTCGGCTTTAAATCGTCCAGCAGCACATGAAGTGGGTATTCATAATTTAGCAATCCACCAAGTTTATATTAGTCTCTTGATTTTTCGTGGTAGAACCTTTCTCCTGACTTTTGGCAGGCAGATAATTTGGAGATAAGAGAGTAGCCGTTAAAGATTGTGAAGGTTCGTTCGCTTGTGAACCTAAGTTCACGTTGTCTGAAGCACTAATCGTTTGTTGGTTGTCATAATTGATTTGAAAAGTACCATCTTCCTCGTGCGAAGTGGTACAGTTAGATCCATTTTGAATGCACAGATATCTCGATTTATGAATTGTTACATCACTACGTAGCAGCTAGCTTTTTATCTCTATTATAACTATATGTAGTGTCAAAGTAAGTGCATTTTCACTAACACAATGAAAAATTAACGTTAGATGTTACTAATTGGGAACTATGTACGAATAGTGATTTGCTTTTAGTGGTATTGCGAGATGTGAGGTTTGCATTGTTTGACTTTAGTCTGAACTACACCAAATTCTCAGTGCTCTCCTTGACGGTTCGATGATGTATTCGGAACCCACTTGTATCTTACCAAATATGGTTACGCAAACCGCATTCTATTGTGGTCATAGCCATTTCAAAAAAAAAAAAAAAAAAACTATATAAAAGATGTTGTAACACTCTAAATTGCTAATATAATTCTGCTCATCTCGCAAAACCTGCCTCTCTTCATCCTATAAATTGGTTTAAACATATCTCTTAACGTTGACGACAAAGCGTCCAACTCGCCTAGAAAGTTTGTGTTTATAATAAAAGAAGGGATAAAAGTTTTTTGTCGATTCACTTCAACTAAAAAATTAAAGATTTTTTGACAGCAAAAACGCATTAAAAAACATGTCAATTGAACTTGAGCCACAATCTCAGCTCTCTTTTCATCGTAAGTATTCTTTACGGTCTTATGAGCTTTAGAGCAGGTTTGAAAGTTGCCTCTTTTGTACAAGTTGAGATGTTTGTAAAATTGCTTCTTTGTGGATTTGAACGAATAGTGAGGGATAGTGAGAAGTTTGAGTTACCGCGGCTACAGTGTAGACATGATTTATAATATTTTGGAATTTTTGTCTTAAAAAATATAGGTCCCTTTACACAACTTGTTAAAGAGATTCTGGTTGTACGTAATCCGAACCATGAACCAGTTGCATTCAAAGTTAAAACTACAGCTCCTAAACAGTACTGTGTGAGGCCAAATTCGGGCAGAATTGAGCCAAATCAGAGTGTTGAGGTTCAAGGCATGCATAAACGATGCGCTTATTCTTCTTTTGGAGAATCGAGACGCTTGAATTACGCTAACGGCATGATTTCAAAATAGTTATTCTTCAGCCCATGAAAGAAGACCCACCCCCAGATTTTAAATGTAAAGACAAGTTTTTGGTACAAAGTATAGGAATTACACCAGAACGTGAAACATTATCTTTACAGGAACTGGTAATAAAAAATATATATTAATTATTTAAACTCTTATAAGATGTTTAATTAACGTCACTTGTTTTTTTATTCGTAATTATTTGACTTAGTGGGCTATAACAGAGAAAGAGTCAAAAGATACGATCAAGGAAAACAAGATCCGATGTGTATATTTACCACCAGTTGGAACTAATTTATCTCCGACATTGCCATCTCCAAATCAACCTCTCCCAGTTCAATCATCCATTCCAGCTGTTCCATCAAGTCCACCATCAGGGGACAGTGCCTATACTGAATCTCAAAAATTGAAGGTGTGCATACGTCTTTTATATTATGTGATATTTTTCGTTATTCAAAAATGCTTATAGTCAATATATTTCAAAAATTCAGAATGATCAACCTTTACCACCACCATACACAAATGATATTTACCACCCAATTGAAAAGAATTCCTTGGGACTTTCAGAAAAATCGATCTTAACGCAGGCGGCCACTACAAATGGTCACTCGACTACACAACGTACGCCTGCAATCGTTGGTGCGTTCCCCAAAGATGATGCATTCGAATCTCATAATATTGCCAAGCCCTTCAGAGATGATGATGACCCTGCAAAATTACGACGACAATTGCTTGAAGCAAAAGAAGAGATTGATCGTTTAAATCACATTGTTGAAAACTACAAACAAGAATTGAACACAGCCCAGATGAGACAACGTAAGAGTGAAGAAGCTGCTGCTTCATCGAACAGGCATAGCGTGTCCGCCATTGGTGGTTACTCCGTCAAGACTCAAGAAAAAATTCCTGAAGGTTATTACCCGTTCGAGGTGGTAGTTGGTGCTGCAGTTGGCGCCTTCCTATTTGGAGTTATGTTTTTCTGAATTACGTTTATCCGTCGATTTAAAGGTATGTTTCGAGATTGGTTTTTCTTTTGTTTTAATATATCTTGATTAGTCTTACATTTGTTATAACCTGTCAGTTCTGTTATTATTAAAATTGAAAGAAACAATTAACCATATTATATACTTTAGGTATAAATGTTTTTTATTTGATTCATTATTACGATAACGGACGACATGCCCCTAATTCCATTTATGTTCTTTTTACTACACAACTTTAAACTAAATCAATATATAAACATTTCGGTGCGATGCTAGTTTCAGTAATTTTCAGTAATTTCATTATATATTTGCAGAATTTCAATCGCTTAATTTGATCAAATATTCCTAAAATGTATTAATTTGCTTATTTTTATTTTATTTTCCCTTGTCTTTTTTTTTTATTTGAAATATTATGAGTGTTTGCACAGTAAGATTTTGTGGTTACTATCTCTGAATATTGCGATATAAATATATTCGTATACATTTAATTGTTATTAAGTATGTTTTTATTAAGAGGTTAAATATTGATGGTAGGTGATGATTGGGCTCCTGTCAACTCGTGATTCACGAATTAAAATACTCGAATAATTTTGATCTACGTAGTTAATTTTGTTCGAGTTACTAGAATTATAAAATTTTAATTTCATACTATATACTTATAAAGGTAATATATCCCCCTGCAAGGGCAATCTTATTTTGATGTGCGTAATAATTATGTATATTTTGACTTGCGAGTTATGTTTCGAATTATTTTAGTCACGAGTTGATTGAGTCCAATCATTAATGGTAGGTTAAAGCTACGTATAATTCGCGATATATAATATTACTAATCCACCAGTAACTTTGAGTGGACTAGAGAGAATGTGAATTGATACATAATTATATAAAAAATTGATGGGTTTGAAAATTGTGCCTCAATTTAAGCATATTAAATCCGCTGTCTTTAAAAAACAAGTGTGCTAAAATTTTAGCAAAAATTCTGTGGCATATTGGGGTTGAGTCAATAGAGTATTGTTTAATAATTTATTTTTAAAACTTTGAACAAGAATATTTAATAAATATTTAATTAAATTTATTAAAGATTCTTTTAAGAAGTGAATAAAATTTTTAAACCAAATTTTATTATAAAAAATTTGCTTGATTTTTTATTAATTTACTTTTATATATTAGTGTTAAAAAATGATTAAATCATTTTGTTATTATAGTAATGTCTTAAGTTTTTTTATATCATTTTTGTCTTATTATTTACTTATTTATATTTTTAATAATATTTAGCTTTATGTAAAGTAAATTATTTGTTGATGAAATCAAGAATCTATAAACATTGTTGGGTTTAGATGATTGTGACTTAGGTTGCCAAAGGGCAGGTCTAACAGAAGAAATATGGAAAGTAGAAAAGATACTAGAAAACATAGATGGTTGGAGAAATAACTTGGCTTGCTTAATAATATTAAAAGCAAGAAAATTAAAAATAAACATAAGAACAGAAGACAATTTATAGACAATATTTGGGTATAGCATTAAAATAAGTGAGCTTGTGAATACTAATCTATAGAAAAGAAGTGGAACTAGAATAAATGAAGAAGGTTTAGTATATCTAAACTAGTTACTTAATACAAAAGAAAAAAGATTAGTTATATGATAACAGTTAAAAAATTACCAAGGCTTGTTAAGCAAAGAAAAAAAAGCAAATTGGTTCAAAATAATAAACCAAAAAATGCTCAATAAACCAGAAAGTAGAGAGATTAAAAAATGATTTAAAACAAATAAACAAAATACATAGATAATGCAAATTAAATAAAAAAGTATATCAGAGAATAAGAGAAAAAAAGAATAGATAATATATAGTATACAAAACCATAGGCAGTTGAAAAAAATAATTAAAAAGAAAAAGAAAAAAGTATTAGTAGAACACTAACAAATGCAAAGCAGAGAAGACAAATTAGCTGTTGAAATAAAAAGATACAAGAACTGTATAAAAACAAAAGAATAAATAGAAGATAGCTGCCAATAGTAAATCAAAATAAACAGTAAAGTTAGCATAGTTTTAGATATATTAATAAAAAAAGACAGTAATAAAATTAATATAGCAATAGATCAAATAACAGAAACAATAAAGATAAAAAGATCAAAAATTAAATACAAATACATTTAGCAGTATATAAAGAACAAGAAAACTTATAAAAAAAAATCTAAAAAGTGACTATCATAACAGTCTGAAAGAAACTTAAAGAAGAAAAAAAAATCTGAATCTCTCTATATATGTTATATATAGCACTTTTTGGTAAAATGAAAGCAGAATAAGTAAGAATAAGAGAGGCTCTAATTAAAAGTCTGATTTTAAAAGAAATACAAAATTGACTATAACAGCTCCTAAATATAAAGTTAAAACAGCAATTGCAAGTATAATAGCAAGTATAACCTGAAATACATTTTATGATCAAGTATAAAGAGTCTAATATGAGAAGATTAATAAATAAGAAAAGAAAATAGAAATAATAGGTAGGTTAAAAAAAGAAAGTAAAAAAAAAACTGAGATCAAGTAAGAAAAAAAAGGCAAATTAGCAAAGAATAAAAGAAAAGAAAGAGAAAATAAGAGAAAAAAAAGAATAAATCAGAACAGAAACATAGAAGACAATTTTAGAACTTGTTATAAAAGAAAAAAGACCCTTCTACTATGAATTTTAAGTAATTAGACAAGTAGCTTACTTCTGTTTGAAGTAATGCAACAGGTTGCACTTAGGTACTATTAAGATGGTTAGGTAATGTTAGACTTAGTTGTTAAGAACATTTATATAATTGCAAATGTAATTTCAAAATCTTAATAAAGTATTATCATGACTGCTAAAGAAAAAAATATATATATTTTAATTTATTTTTAAAATATATTTTTGATTTTTTTAGTTTTATTTAATTTTTAAATTATTTTAAAATAACTGAAATTCTTTTAAAATTATTTTGTTTCTTTTACAATATTGTAAAATTATTTTATTTTAAATAATTATATATCAATCACAGTTATTTCAAAAAATTTTTAGTATATAAAATCTTTTGCAATATTTTATATATTTATTTTGCTAATGCTACTGTTATTATTTTGTAGTTACTATTTGTTAAATCTATTGTTTCTTTTATGTCAGCTTTTTGAATAATTAATGCAAGTGTTTTTGATAGCCAAATATAGTTAATTCTTATTACTACTTTCTAACTTAACTATATATATGCTTTTTTTATTAAATGTAAGCTTCTATATGAGTCTGTAAAGTTTTATCTTTTAAGCTAATTAAATATTAATAATTTTTTATATCCTGTTGTTTGTAAGTGTTGCCTATCTAATATGTTATCTACTGTGTAATTGAAATCTTCTAATATAATTACTTTTATATAGTTTTTTCTGCTTATAATTACTTTTACAATTCTCTACTAAATTTTCATATTAATTAGTTTGTTATTTGATAAAATATAAACTTCTATTATTACTAATTCTAGTTGTTTAAAATGCAGTTGCACTTCTATTATATATTTACTAATTCTTTTAACTATTTTAACATATTTCTCTTATTTTTTATCAATTAATATTTTATATCCAATCTTTTTTTTTATCTGTTATTGCACTAGTTTAGTTATTTTGTATTGTATATATTGATTCTATAATAAGAAAAAAAATTTTTTTTTGGTATTAAGGTGACCTCTTGGGGCTTTACTTATTTGTGCTAATAATACAAACTTCTAAAAAGAAAATAGCCAATTAGTGAATTCAAATTTTAATTGTTCTAAATCTGCCTAATATGAATTCTAAACATATATAAAAAATAAAAAATAAAAAAAAACTCAAAAACTAGTATTTAAACCAGACTTGGTATACTAATTAAAAATGTCAAAAACGAAATTTTATATATAATAAATAATAGTTTATTGCTATAACCTCTAATATTAATATTTAACTCCAAATTCATGTTTTATATACTTTGTTTATTTTGTTATAGGTAGATTCGACCCTAGAACCTTGAGGAAATATTACATAACAACCCATGATCTGCACCACAAAAACCGTCATACCATGATACCCGTGGCCCAAGACAAATCAAGCTCTTTATTAAGTGATGGTGCCGATCCATTGAAGAAAAAGCCATTTGCCTGATTTGGAATCCAACTGTCAAGGTAATATTACCTTGACAGGAAAAGTCTGTAGCCGTGTCAATGCATCATCATATGTTGGATTGTATGCCATTGTGAGATGATGCTAAAGTAATGACAGATGAATTGTAAGAAAAAGGGAAGAGTGTTAGTAAAAAAGGGAAAAACAGTCTATGACTATGAGAAAAAGGGTGTCAAAGCCATGTTCCAAGTTCCCCCTTTTCTCCCTCCAAAATGTTCTATAAAAAGTGTGCCTTCCACCCTATAGATGAGAGATATACAAGAGATATAGTACCCTTCCACTTCTAAAAACCCGAATCACCTTGTAACTTGTAACCCGCCCTATAAAATAAATAAAGTTATAATTAATAAACTGCTAACTGTCAAAATAAAGTAAATAAATAAATAAAAATACACTCCTTTAAACTCCCTTAGTAACATTCTCAAGGCTGCCATAGACCAGTGCCAAATCGAATCCACCTCACCTGCCTTGAGTGACGTTACATGACATCGCCAAATTCGAAGCAACAATTCATCGCATTCCTTCTTGTCCCTATAGTGCTGTTCCTGACCTTGTACCCCGTATTAATTTATAAAATTAAAAATTCTTTTTTGGATTATATTACTAGCACAAATAAGTAAATCCTCCTCTTGGGTCTTTTGACTTTATTTAATGATAATAAATGTGGTTTAATAAATCATACAATTGGTTACATATAGAACTTTTCTATATTACCTATTTAAGAAGTTTATCTAAAGGTTCTTTACTAATTGTTATATCTAATATTCTTGCTTGGGTGTTCTATTTTAAACTCTTTAACCTGCAAATCTGTTAACTTCACTGAGTCATCTCAAATACCCAGATCATTATCTTAATCTTAAAACTATTTTATCTTTAAAATAAACCTTCTAAAGTCTTCTGTACTTATTTTTATAGCTGATCTAAGTATTGCTATGACAGAACTAATACTTGTGATCAGGACTAACTATTAAACTACTATGCCCTTGTAGAGTTTATACAGACTCCAGCATCTACTTAATAGCATAACCTCAGTACTTTAGTATACTTTTGCTTTTTGTTTAGCCTTTTGTTCAAATTTCCAATTTAAATAGCTTATATAAAACTACAACTAGTTTATTAATATATTAGATTAGCTTAATATTCTTTTTCTCTAGTTCATTCTGATGGGCTAATTGATGGTATTTCTAAAACTTCTAACCTAAAGGTTTTTGCTTGTTCAGATACTATAACCAGATACTATGACCTGAATATTTATTTTTCCAAGCTAGTCTTTATAGTAAAGTTGTCAAAAATCCAACTATCTCTTTATTTAGATCTTTTTAAATAAACTTTTTGTTATCCAATTTTAATAAATTTACAAGGACTTATCTAGTGTTTATATTACCTAATTTGCCAGTTGTATTTCTCTATATAACAAGTTATACAGATGCTCTATAACTTATCAGTTATGCTAATATGACTGTTATTACAAATATTCTAACTTAATCATTAATAACAATTGTCATAATATAAATATTACATAGGTGATTATCTAAATTTTTGTTATCAATAAGATTTGAACACCTAAACTACATCAGCAAAATTAATATAGAGATATATATTAATTACTAACCATATAGATATATATTAATTATAATTCCTCCTGCTGATTATCATCAATTATGATAATAATTGATATATATCAGGTTAATCTTTAAACAATAATGATTGTTTATGAGTATAATCGATATATATCCTATTTTGGCAAATGATCACTTTTATTAGCAATATATATCTCAAAAATATAATACTATAAAAAAATAAGTGTATAAGTTATATAACTTTTAAAATAGACTATCAAATTTATTAAAAGCAATTTATTAAAAGCAATTTATTAAAAGCAATTTATTATATACATTTAATTTTTTACAATATTAATATTACATATATTAAAGATTAGCAATGCATAATGCAAAGACAAAAAATAAAAACACCACTTTTAATAGGATGCGAACAATTCATCCAACTCTTCTTGTGAAAGTTACATTGAATTGAATCGTAATGCTTGCAATGTTTGCTCAGATTCAGAGTCATAACTTGGAGTGGTTGGTCATGATTTTTTGCTGTCTTTCTCTAACTCATTATTCATTAATGCTTCAGCAGATTCATAGAAGAGGCCTCCTTCATTGAAATCATTCTACAATGCAAAACCTAATGCAAACTCATTAATAGTAAATCAATATAAAGTGATATAAAGTGATATATAATTAAATACTTATCAAATACTTCGCCATACAGCATTTTATACTATTTACTATATATATGATCTTATGTGATCATGAATTTAACAATATATTACATACAGCTAACACGAATGCACAGTGTTCATTTAATAAATCAGGTACTACAATCATGGAGAAAGCAGTCCTTGTGATAACTGCCACCCAATATATACTATCATTATTTTGCTAAAATAGGGAGTGAAAACAAGTAGCAACCTGATCACTTGTTTCTACTTCATAATTTCTGTCATGGCAGCATTGCTTTTTAAAGAAGGGAGCTTTTCATATCCAAAAACCTTCCAAATAGAATTTTGAACATTTTGTAATGCTGTACTACAGTGATTTTTTATTTTTTGTAATAACTAGCAAATGAAATAAGACAAAAAAGTTAATTAACTCATTAAAAAAAATTAAACGATTACAAGCACTAATGAATGCAAAAAAACAAATAAATAATAAATAAATAAAAACATATAAATTAATAATAACAAAAATGATAATATTCAATATATAGCACTATACTATTCACTATAGAAGTGATTTATGAAATCATTTGCACTTATTTCGAATATGTAATCTGGATATACTTCGTTCAGGTAGTCCTTTATAGCTTTCTTAAGTGTACTTTGCGAGGGATATATGTAGTGCAGAAAGAGACGCTTTACTACATTTATATACATATCCTAAATTTTAAGACATCAGCTTAGGTGTATCTTTAAAACTTATAATTAGACTAAAGCACTTACTTCCAACACTTGAGAAGAAAGATCATTTATATGCTCTTTCTTTTGTCATTGCAATTCACTTTGACATCCTTTACATTGTTACGAAGTTCTTAGACTAGAATGTACAGTGTATGATTTTAGATGAAAAGTCATTCATTAACAGCATGATGGCTATTACGTGTACATTCTTCAATTCAAAAGATTTGTTAAAAAAAAAAAAAATTTTTATAAGAAAGAAAAAAAAAACTTTAATAAAAAAGAAAAAAAAAAACTTTAATAAAAAAAAAAAAAAAAAATACAAAAGTACAGTATTCAAAACTAAAAAAAAAAAAAATACTTATATATAGAATTACTATCTAAATTTTGTGGCTGATTTTGATTGGCTGATCATCTTTCTTGTGTTCTATCTTGTGATCTATAAGAACAGTGCTGTGACGATAAGAAATGATCTCTATCATTATTTGGAGATGTTTGTTAAGAATGAAAGGGCTGACAGGAAGGCTGAACGGATTGTGATGGTTGGTAGGAAGATTGGTATAATTCTGATCGAAGTGTCAAGAACCTTTATAATTAAGTTTTCATCTTAGAAAAAGTATTATGAATGCTATAAATGCTTTTTTTGTATCTAAAGAATCATTAAAAGAATCATTATTAGTAGCCACTGTTTTAGTATTAAACAATTGGAAGAGATAGTTATTGGGTAGTAAAGCATTATTTAGTAGTAAAGCATTATTTGGTAGTAAAGCATTATTGGGTGGTAAAGTGTTATTAGGTAGTGAAGCATTATTGGGTAGTGAAGTGTTATTGGGTAGTGAAACGTTATTGGGTAGTAAAGCATTATTGAATGGTGAAACATTTTTTAGAGAACTCATTTTCAAAAAAAAAAAAAAATTCAAAAATGTTTTACTTTCAACTTTGAATGTCTAATGTTAAAAATCTTCTGTATTTATATATTTGCAACCTTTTATAAAATTAAAATCTAATGCAATATAACGATAAAGTATGTAAAGTATGTAAAGTATAAAAAATAAAACAAGTATACTTATCTTATTTTTTTGGCATTATATTTTATGACTATATACTAAGATATCTCACATATCTGAGATTTTTCATATCATTACATTTCTTTTGTATTTTTGTGATTACAAAAGAATATATACATCAATATAATATGAGTGCTGCCAGTAACCTTACATCAATATAATATGAGTGTTGCTAAAGGAAACCAGTAACTTGGATTTCAATTTAATAGTTACCAGCCATAATCTTTAACAACTTGTTAAAGATTATAGCTGGTAATCATTAAATTGAAACCCAGATTACTAGTTTCTTTTGGTGGCACTCATATTAAAGATAAATTTATGCTATTATATGATGCATAATATAAACTAGACTTTTGCATATGTTGTTATGTCAAGCATAATATAATGCATATGTTAAGTATCTTTGCAGTATACTTTTAATAAAATAAAAATTCAATATATATTGATATATATCAATAAGTTTTATTTAAAAGGTTTAATTGCTTACTACCTTATTCTAACATTTACAATCAATAAATTTATTCTAGTCATTTTTTTTCATTTTCCAATTGAAATCATTATTATTGCATTTAATTTTTTTTTATTTTTTTCTTCCAAAATGCGTTGGCAGTATGAGCATTGTAATCATAATTTTACAAAATCTTATGCATTAACTCAACATATTTTGCAAAGACATCTATATCTTCAAAATTTCACAAATCAAATAATTAATATTGAGCAAGTAGATGATAATATTTGGAATCTTCCAAAATATGATTCTAATTATGAACATTCTACAGATTATAAGATATATCGATATATTTATATATAATTATCTAATAATATTTATTATTATTATACGACAGGATGAAACCTAAGTTGCCAATTGGTAAAACCTGCATTTATCAATTATATTGTATATAATCTGAGATAATCATATAAAACCCAAGTTTATTTATTAGAATATGTAAAATCTGCTTTTTTTATAAGTGTTTGTATAAACCTACTATTAGGTAGATAAAATCTGCTTTTTTTTTCTTATATATGTAAAACCCACTTTTAATTAGACAAAATCTGCTTTTTTCTTTCTTATATATGTAAAACCTGCCTTTCTTATATAAACTTTATATACAGTAAAATAATCTTTAGATCTTGCATATCAGATATTAAATAGTTGAATTATTATACTTGTAAACTAAAACCTATAGATTCTGATTCTAATTCCAACTATGCCACATGTAAACTACATGTTTTACTTATAACTAATCATAGTTTTATAGCTTAAAGATAAGTTATAAGTTTGCTTTTTGCATAAGTTTTTACTCTAACCCAACTAATTAATGATTTTTTTGGTTTAAACAGTTATATAACTTGGGTAGATTAGGTGAGTCAATCTACAGAATAATCTTTAGGTTAATCTACAGTTAATCTGTGAAAAAACAATAGCATAACAATAAGTTATACAATTTTTTTTTCTTTTGTTAATGTAACTTAGTGATTGTCTATTTTTTTTATTCACATTATTTATGAATTCAATTCTTAAAAATCTACAGATATAAATGATTCAGACTAAAGTTTTGGTTACAAATATACATGTTGCAATGAAAACAATACCTGTGAAGCATAGTTTCAGGTACTACTTTTTGAAAGCTTCTTCAAAATCATCCATTTTAGCAAAATTTTGGCAATAAATAAATGTTTCTTAATTTCTACTTTATTTTGGTAAGAGTGCTAATATTTATTATCTACCAACAATATTTCATTACTATAGAGGCCAAAGTTCTGATCATGATCTTCAAGAGCATTTGTTTCATTAGCATTGTCCGTTTTAGTTCATATATGAGATCTGGGTCTGGAATATTTTACCAACTTTAAACCTTCAATAAACCTGAGGTTTTTTGTACAGACATTAAACTGAAAATCGAAAGAGGCATTTATGTGAAGAAAATCAAAAACTTATTGAATTCATGTAAAAGAAAACTTGACTTCAGTTTTTTTGCATAAAAATGTATTAGACATAAGGTGTTCTCAAGCATCTCCTTCAATATGATTGGCTAGTAAATGAGATTGTGCACAAGCACTATAATTAATTGAGATAATTATTACAGCAATTTTGCTAAAGGTTTATAATGCAAAATGCAAATCAAAATTTTAGCCAATAAACACAACTCTATGATAAAAAAAGATGGTCTTGATCATCTTTTTTTTATTGTGATAACATGCTTATTTGACCATCCAAATTATGTTCTGCTAATTAAAAATTGAGTACCAATCTATTAATTTAGGTGCTTAAGAGCACCTATAGTTCTTGAAATCTGTATAATATGTAATCTAAAGCATTGTGTAAAGATTTTTCTAGTTATTTTGTTAATACTACTTTTAGTAAAAACATTACAACATATTGATATCTAATCTTATTTTATGCATCATTTTTAAGGGCTATGTCCAATATGTTTTTATGCAAAAAAACTGAAGTCAGGTTTTCTTTTGGCAGCACTCATATATGAGTGATGGTCAGTGAAAACCTGTAAATCAATTTACTATTAAGAAATAACTCCTAATAAATCTGACTGTAAAAATAAATTAAATATGATAAATATACAATTTTAACCATTCTATTACAACATCTTATTTTGCAAAACACTTCTATTAAACAATTGCTAAGTTAAAAATAATGACATATATAATAAATGTGTTACTAAATAATCAGATTCAATTATATTTCATCAGGGGTCATTTCTGGTTAGTGAATCTATTTACAGGTTTTTACAGACCATCACTTATATAATGTTCTAATATTATATTCAGCTCTTTTAATTTATTCCTTACAGTATATCCAAGTATTCTACATTCTATCAAAATCTTTATTTATATTATAAAACCGGTTCTGATTCATAATGGGTCTACTATTTTAGAGACCTTATATATAAACTTTTATGAATTTGATAATAAGTGAATTGTCTTTGTTTATTTTTTTAATTTTAATAATAAATGTATTTTATTAGAACTTTTTGCTTAGGAATTTACTGGGTTTTCAAGTTTCTGAAGAGAATTATTTGCATTAATTTATACTTTTTAAAATATGATATCTTGGTTAAATTAGTAAGCAATATAGCAATGTTATGCTAAAATTTTGCAATGAATATTTTTTTCTATTAGTATGCACTTAACATCAAGCAAAAAATTGAAATTAATAAAAAGATGTGAATTAAAACTAAACTTAGCATTCTTAATCCTATGAAATTTTCTTAGTATGTTTTTTTTTATGTTTTTTTACTTTATCTATATCTGAATTAGAGGTGCAGGTTTATGATAGTGT
Organism: Cetraspora pellucida; assembly: GCA_910591915.1. Taxonomy (NCBI): domain Eukaryota; kingdom Fungi; phylum Glomeromycota; class Glomeromycetes; order Diversisporales; family Gigasporaceae; genus Cetraspora; species Cetraspora pellucida. The sequence continues at coordinate 12,165 of CAJVQA010000891.1, read as the reverse complement.
TACAAATTGGCAAAAATTTTTCAATCGATTAGTTGGTTAATTATTTTTTCAGTTGGTTGCAACTAATCAATTAATTGATAAGTTGCAACTAATCGATTAATCAACTAATTCATTAAGTAAATAAATAATTTTTCAGTTAATTTATTTGCAACAATCAATTAGTTGGTATCTAAAAAGTTTAATCGATTAATTGTCAACTAACCAACTAATTAATTTTTCAACTTTCTATTTATATCACTAGTTTATGATTTATATATGAAATAATTATCAGCTTGAAGGATGGCTTTGTAGTTGATATTGTGAAAATTTAAGGAATTATAAATGGCTACAGATTAGATAGATTCATTTATCTTTGTATACAAAACTTAATATTTTTTATAAATAAAAAAAATACAATTAGTAGTTGTCTTTAATATTTATATATACTTGATTTTGCCTTAGATTAACTGAATCATAAACTTAAAAATTTGTCATATAAAATGCTAACTCATAATAATTTGTGTTAAATTTCATTAATTATTAATTTACTTGTAAATATCAATACATTTTTTCTATTAAAATTTTGCAAGAAATTTTTTTACTACTGTACTAGAATGCAAAGTTAATTTTATAAGCAAAATTTTGAATTATAAATAATTTTTTGAATGAATTTGGCAGTTTGTTATGTCTGATCCAGTGTATTAATTGATTTAAAATTACAAAATTGCAGATTTTTTATATACTGTTTAATATATAATGTATAAGTATAGCAAAAATTTATTGTATTAGTTAGATTTTGTTGATTATCTTATAATTTTATTTGCTAATCACCTAATCAATTGTGAGATAATCAAGATTATCATTATAATGATTATAGAATAGTGATGAGTATATAATATTAATATTGGTCTTTAAAGTTTTACTCAAATATTAAAACACATTATTATGCATATAATAAATACTCTTAATACTTTATAGTCTTTTATAAAGAAAAAATATTAAATTTATAATTATAAGATCAATAAATTTTATCTGTTCTATAAATTAATACAGTTTCTTTTCAACTTTCTATACATTTTCATTAAATATTACAAATAGTATTAAAATTTGAAGGTTTTGAATTAAAAATATAGAATCTAACAAATATATATATACTTTTTTGCTAACAACACTAATTTAAATCCTGTAAAGAGACATAGAAAAGTAAAAAAATATATTAGTAAAGATCAAAAAAAAGTATACTAAAATATCATTCTAAAAGTAAAAACAGTAAAAATATAAAAAAACATAAATATATCATTTAATCTGTTATTTATAAACTGCAAACAACATCTTGAGAAAACTATATATATATATACTGTATATATAAAACAAATTAAAAAAATTAAATCATATAGTTAAATAGATTACAACTAAATAAAAAGTTTTAGAATACTTAAAAAAATAATTCTTATTTAACTTTTAAATTATCTTCCTAATTACCAAATTACTTTACCATCTTGTAAAAAAGAAGCTATAGTTTTTAAATATTTATATTACAACCTCTGTAAATTCATATTCATAGTTGTGAATTAATTCTTGTGACTCTTGTAACAGAAAATCATTAGTTTAATAATACTTTAGTATAATAAGATGATCTATAAAAATTAGCCAATTACAATAAAAGTTCACTATACTTAATGTATAAACTAGTAGTATACTAAAATAAATTTTTTATATTATTAATTTTAATAAAGCAAGAAATCTAGAATTCTCAATTATTTTATATATAAAGCAAGAAATCTAGAATTCTTAATTATTTTACATATAAATAATGCATTAAAACAATATACTTTTTTTTTTTTGTGTTAAAGGTTATACTTTGTGGTAAAACTTTATTGATTATTGTTAGAGTTAGTTATTACAACTATTTTATACAAAAATGAAAGTACAACTAGTCATATATACAACTTTTGATTACCTATTTAAGTAGTCTATTCTAGAATTCTATACTAGATATTATACCTATAACTTACTAAAAGATTATTTATTTAAACTTTTTAATTATTCATTCTATCAGATATAACATCAACTAATCTTCTATATATACCTAACTAGTATATCATTTAAGCAGTATAGTATTTATCTTTTTTGTACTAGTTCTAGGCCATTATACATTTTAGAGTATGACATCTGTCAGTAAAACATAAAGAACTCTTCTTGTTAACTACCTATTTACTTTATGGCTATTAACAAGAATTATCTTTGCAAAGACTCTAATATTAACTTCATAACATATTTCTAGTATTTTTAGTATATTTTTGCTTTGGTCCTTAGACTCTTAATTTAGATAGCTTAGAAGGACTGTAACCTGTTCTTAGTATATTAAATCTAGCCTAATATTTTTTTTTTCTAATTTGAAATCTAGTGGCCTGATTGGTAATATCTTTTACTTGAGATTCTTGTTTATCTAATTCTTTTATATTGCTATCTATTTTCTAGGTTTAGTCTTTATAGTAGTATTGTTAAAGATTTGTACTACATTTCTACTTAGTATTTCTAAGTAGGCTTTAGTTTTTTTCAGTTTTACAGATTTATACAGCCACAAGAACTTATCTTAGATTTATACTGCTTGATATTGGTTTGCATCTCTCTGTGTAATCAAGGTTATACAGATTTTCTGTAACCTGTCAGTTATGCTAGTGTGATCATAGTTACAGGTATTTTATTCCAACTAATTAACAAAATAATATTACCATAATACTATCTATGTATTACATAGGTGATTATTTAAAATTTCACTATTAGTAGGTTTTAAACTTACAATCTATTACTTAAGAGATTAATAACTTATTTACTTCATTAAGTTATCATACTTCTCAATAATATGTACTTAATAGTAGATCTATATATATTGCTTAAAATAAGTTACTACTAAATATTTATTTAATGCAGTCTAATATTTTCTAAATTGATATATATAATAGTTAGTTTTTATATTAGTTTTGATAGGTTATCTGTTTTGAAATACTAATAACCTATTAGTTATATAGTTATAAACAAATATAAATTTTTTTTTATATATATAAACAATTATGCTAGTATTTTATTAAGATTTTTAAAATTACTATTGCAATTATATAAATATACTTAACAACTAAGCCTAGCATCATTTGACTACTCTAATGGCATCTAAGTGCAACTTGTTGCATTACTTTTAGCAAAAATAAGCTGCTTGTCTGACTACTTAAAGTTTATAATAAAAGAGTTTTTTTATTTTTATAATAAGCTTTCAAATTATCTTTCTAACTTCTTTGATTTATTTTCTTTTTTTTCTTGCTTTCTTCTTTCTTTTCTTTATCTTTTGCTAATTAGCTTTTCTTTTTTTTTTTTTACTTAAATTTTCTTTTTCCTTCTGTTTTTTTTTTTATTCTACTTGTTATTTCTCTTTTTTTTCCTATATATTAATCTTTTTATAACATATTCTCTAGACTTGTTTATAGAAGATGTTCTATGCTGTCTCTGCTACTATGTTTATAAACTGTTGTTTTTTTTTTATACTCAAGAGTTATGATAATCTGTCTTGAGTTGCTTTTGGAATTAGGTCTTTAATTAGTGCTTTTCATATTTCTATTTTATCTTTTTTTGTTTTATCAAAGAGTGCTATATATAATATATAAGGTGGAACCTAAATTTTTTTTCTTCTTTTAAACCTTTCTATGCTATTGCAATAGATACTTACTTGTTTTTTACATGATGCCAAGTATTCTTGCATTTCTTTGGCTTTGTTTTGACAGACTTAACATTCTGCTATTGTATATATATCTGGTCTTCTTCTGTTGAATTCTTCTAAAGTTAGAAGTTTGTTCTATATACGTTTTATAAAAGCACTTCTTTTTTACACTGCTTCTTCTTATTAAACAATGCATTCTTTTAGATAACTTTAGCCTTCTCCAAAAGTATGTCCAATTATAGATCATTGTTTCTATTACTGGTTCTATATTCTTTATCACTGTTGTTTTCTTTTACTCTACTTTCAATCTGGCATTTATTACTATTTTATATAGAAGTCTTGCTGATAAGTTTATTCATTTGTTTTCTTACTTAAAGCAATACTTTATCTTTTTATGGCTAACTTTTTTTAGAAATATTATTTTTTTACTTAATGTTCTTTTTTTCACAAGGCTATCAGCTTTATCATTTTATTTGTTTTTATTATAACTTTTTACTTTGATCTATTTTATTTGTATATTTTTTGTTCTAATTATATTAACTATCTTTAATACCTATAATGCATTTTTTCTCTTAAGAACTTTATTTTTATTTATATATACTAAGCCTTTACTAATGTTTCTAATTGCTGCATTGCTATCTATAACTATTTTGAGTTTTTTCTTTTTTAATATTATTAAAACTGCTACTCATATTATTAGTACCTTAGCTGTAGTAGATATAGGCCATTCTTTTACTTCTAATGCTATCCTTTCTTCTAACCAGTCTTGTGCTTTGCTTATTTGCATTTATTCTATACCCATGTTACTATCTATTATTTTTTTTTTGTTTTTCTTATTTGCTGCACTATTTGTATATATTATGTATTTGTTCTTGTTTCTTGATATATTTCTTTTTAAGATCTCTACTAACTCTTAACTAATATTCTCTTTCAGTTTTTGTTTTCTAACTAATTCTATTTCTAAATCTTTTAATATTTTAAGTTCTATTAGCTTTTGTTTATTTTTTCTTAGTTTTTTTTGTTCTTATATGTCCTATTAGTTGATTAGTAGCTGTCTTGATTGTGTTGTTATTTTTTCTTATTAGAGCATCTAGAACTGTATTTATCTTGTTGTTAATTCTTATTCAATATTAACAGCTGTTTTTTATTGTCTCTTTTTTTCTTGTATACTTTTTACATTTATTAATTTTAGTTATTAAATCATTTTCTACATTATGTATTTGCTAGTTTTCTATTAGTAACTTCTTCTTCTTTTTAATTATTTTTCCTAATTAATTATCCTTTATTGCACTATGTCTATCTATTTTTTTTTTTGACAGACTTCTTCAATTAATTTTCATTATTTGTATGTTACATCTGTCTGTCTTAAATTGTTTTTTAACTTTTTGCTTTCAAATCTATTAAGCACTTTTGTTTTTATTATCTTGAACCACTTTGTCTTTTTGCTTTTACTTAATTGTTTCTAATAGCTTTTAAATTGTTGCTATGTTATTAGTCTTTTTCTTTTTGTGTTAAGTAACTAATTTAGATATATTAGTCCTGCTTTACTTATCTTGATTTTACTTCTTTTTTACAAGCATAGTTTTACTAGTTCAATTATTTTAAAACTATAATTACTTATTTCTATAATTTACTTTTTATGCTTATATTTATTTCTAACTCTTTTGCTTAGCTATTGTTAAACAAACAAAATTGTTCTTCTAACATGACTTGTTTTCTGGCAATTTTTCTACTTTTTATATGTTTTTTATTAAACTTACTTTTTGATAACTCTGTATTATTTTTAATTTTATTAGCTGCTCTAGTTCATCTTTTCTATTTAGTTTTGCCACTAGGCCTTCTACTTGTTTTATTGTTAGTTTTTGTCACAAAGTTCTGCAACTACTAAGGTCTTTATATTCTATTATACAGTTCTTTGGTGTTCTTGGTAAATTGCTTTTTTGTTTTGCCAAACATATTATTGGTTAGTATATTTCATTTATCTCTTTCTTTGATATCTTCATTAGTTGCAACATGTAGCTTAATTTTGATATTATTACTATATTGTTTATATATACAATCTGGCTTATTGTCATTTTCTTGTACTTAAAGTCTTTTATTGTTTGGCTTATTATTTTTTTTGCTTTTTTTCTTAATAAAACTTCATATATTCTGTTGTTTAACCAAATTTCTAATAAACAAACTATCTTGTTTCTTGGCATTTTTATTCTCTAAAAGTTATTTTTTTTTTCTTTTTTAACTTTCCTGTTTATTATTATTAGTTTTGATTTGAATCTATTTATCTTTATATCATTCATTTTGAAGAACTCTTCTGTTATCTTTAGAGTCTCCAACAATTGTTCTTTATTTCTTACAATTTACATTGTGTTATCTATATATACAATTGCTACTTAGAGATAACTTATAATATTGTTAAAATGTATTCTTTCTTTAATTTCTTATTCTATTATATGGCTAGTTTTCTTAATTAGTTATTTGGCAAATATTAGCTTTATATTATTGGAATTTAAAGGTCACATATAGCTGTTAACAGTCTGATCATTAAGGCTTTTTTTCTTTTAATTATAGTCTATAAATATTTCTAAGTTTTAAGATCTAATAATTCTTGTACAAGGTAAACATTTTGTTACATCTAATTTGCACAGACTGGACAGTAGAATTTAGCTTACAAGCTAGTCCTATTGTTGTACTTTATAGTAGTATTGTTATGTTTATTATGTTTAAAATTTTTTTGATCATGTTTAATGTTTAAACATCCAAATATTCAAGAATATCTACAGCATATACAAGCTTTAAAAATTAATATATTAATTTAAAAAATATATAATTATATATTTTTATAATGCTGAATATTTTTATTTAGAAAGTTAAAATAGGTTAACTTAATAAAATTTTGAGCAAATTTAATTTATTTATTTGTTCAGAAATGTCCAAAAATGTTCAAACTTATATTCATAATTGTTTTATAACAACACTATCTTATAGTGCCTAGAAGGCTATTGAATTTAAATTTCACTTTCAAATATTTATTTCTTTTTTTTAGTTTAAAGCAGCAATCTTGCCTATATGTTTTTTATTAGATAATATATAATTATATGTAATATATATAGTCTATTAATAAAAGTACAACTAGTTACATATATAACTTTAGTTATTATCTAATTAAGAGTTCTGTCTATAGGTTACCTACTAGATGCTATATCCGAGACCTGTCTGTGAGTTTCTTATTTAAACTTTCCGATTTTCAATACAAATTTTATCTATATATGCAATATTTATATTATCATTGTAGTAACATATTAGGTTAGAGCTATCTAATTACTATTTATATCTAAGTACCATCTCATTGAATATTACTAAATATTCATATTTCTTCAAATTTATTCTTGATACAGATTTACTAAGTATGGTATCAAGATTACCTTTTAGATTTATTAAACTTTAGTATATTCTGTATTTATTGTAACTGGTATTAGTGCCAAAGGTGTTTGAATTTTACTAAGTCTATTTCTTTCTTATAGTTTTCTTTTATATTTACCATATTACCTGCTAATATATCTTCTTTTTATTTTAGGTATATTTACCACTTCTCTTATATCAAGCACCAACTTTTTATATTAGAAAACTTCTTTCTAAAAACTTCTTTATATACTGATTTTCTATTTATATAGACTTAGCTACAGAGTTTCACATATATTCAAATGCTTCTATAGATTACAGAGTTTTTGCCTTCAGCTAGAATTGAACCATTGATCTTGTTTGTAAAGAGAGAAGTGCCTAAACTACTAGGATATAGGACCCTATTCCAAATATTTATTTTTTATTTTTGGTTATTTTTATTTATTTTATTTTTTTTAAATAAAAGATTTTTTACTCAGCACTTATATTATTAAAATTACTATAGCTTGCTAGTTTTTAGTAAATTTTATTCAATACCATTCTTATTTAATATATACAAGTTAAACAATTAAATAAAAAGTAAATAATAGATAAATAACAAAAAAAAATTTACTATTATTCTATTTTATATTCACCAAATAATAGCAGCATAACAGCAGTATAACAGCAGAATAATAGTAAAATAATAGGAGGTTTGTTGATATAAGTAACATAATAGTAACATAATAATAAAATAATAGAACAGTTCTATTATTTTACTTTTAGTCTTTGTAACTAAAAGTAAAATAATAAAACTGTTCTATTATTTTATTATTATGTTATTATTATGTTACTCATATCAACAAATCTTCTGTTATTTTACTGTTATTCTGCTATTATGCTGCTGTTATGCTGCCATTATTTGGTAGATATAAGGTAGAATAATGGCAGATTTTTTTTTGTTATTTATTTATTATTTATTATTTATTTATTCATTTGATCTGTAATAGTATTAAAGAAAATAAGAAAACATTTTAGTTTGTAGTATAAACAAAAAAATGTAGTAGATAATGAAAGAGTAATAGAAGAATTTTACAAACTAGTTATAGAAGTTAAAGAAGAGTAGTACAAGGATTTGAAAGCAGAAATAACAATTGATAAATGGCTAGAAACAATAGAAAAGACAAAGAATAAAACTGCTTCTGATTTGTCTAATATTGATTATAAACTAATCAAAAATGCAAGTAAAAGGATATAAGAAATTTTTAGAAAATTTTTAGATAGATACATGTTTAAAGCTTAGAAAAATACTGTATAAGTAAAAGCTAATACAGATATATTCAATTTCAAAAGATAAGAACTAGAGATACAAGCTTTGTAACATTAGACCAATTATACTACTAAAGACATTTAGGAAGTATTTAACTTAAAGTAATAACAAAAAGAATATCTAGAATAATAGCAGAAAAAGAAATATTCAAAGGTTCAAACTTTGTTGACTTAACAAAAAACTCAACAAAAAAAGCAATCCACATAGTAGAAATATTGAGTAAAGATGCTAAAGAAAGTAATAAAGAGTTGTAACTATTAATATAAGACATGAAGAAGACATATAATTCAATGTCAATAAAGTTACTTCACTTAGCATTCTAGAAAATTAAGATGCCAAAAGAAACAGTAAAGTTTATACTAAAACTTTATAATAGAAGAAAAGTTAGCATTATAATAAAGTTTGAGATTACAAAGATGTTTGTTGCTAATAATGGAATTAAACAAAGAAATTAATTTTCTTATTAGTTTGGTAAATATTTTATAACTTATTTTTGAAAAGAATTCAAAATAAATCAAGTTTAAAATACAAGATTAAAGTAACTAAAATATTAGATTTACAAATGAATAGGATTAGAACAAGAAAAATAAGACAAGTTGCAATTGCCTATACTGATGATACAACTTAAATAGCAAAAAGCAAAAAGAAAATGTAGGCAATTATGCAGATTTTACAAAGATTCTTTAAGTTTAATAACATTCAGATCAATAGTGCTAAGTCAAAGCTGCTAATAATTAATTCTAGTATAAGAAAAGAAAAAAAGATGTGTGTTAATAGATAACTTTTAATTATATGTTAAAGAAAATATTTATTAACAAGAATATTAGAAGTATGATTAAGTATAGAAGTAAATGAAAGATTAGTTGTTAAAAAGATAAAGAATATTATATAGCAGTTCATGTACAGCTTATAGTTTAAGAAATTAACTATCAGTCAGCTAATATATATTAATAATATATATATAATACCAAAGTTGATATATATACTGCAAACAATAAAGGTGTCTAAAGAGTATCTGAATTACTTGCATTAACTAGTAATTAGATTAATTAAGAATAAAATAGATCTGCCAACAATTACAAGAAATAGTATAATTGCATATCAAGATTTAGAAAGATATAGAATATTAAATTAAGAAGTATTTAATAATCAGTTAGTTTCTATACAAATAAGACTGAATGAGCCAGATCAAGTTAGTGAAATAGTAAGAATATATGTGAAACAAAATTATATATTAGCAAGATTGATATCAGAAAAAATTAACATAGTATATGCAAGTAATTTAAAAAAGATTTGAAAAAGAAACCTAACATGTTTATTATTACTAAGAGCAAGTGAAATAGGTATAATAATAAAAGTAAAAGATATTTTTTGGCAAGTTTTTGGTACAGAAAGATGAAATATTTAAAACAGCTTGTAGAATAATAATGAAATGCAGGCTGTTTTTTGTATAACAGCTAATAAATCAAGAAGGTAAAAGTATAATTATATAAAAAAAGTTTAGAGCATTAAGGATGAGTACACAAAAAAAATGAAAAACAAAATGGTTTGCTAAAATTAAACAGAAAATATTAAGTAATCAAATAGATAGAACAGTCTGTTTTAAGTTTTAAACACAAAAAATAAACATTATAGTAATAAAAGCTAAGATTAAAAAGTTATTACAAGACAAAAGAAAACAAGAATAGATGTTAGTAAACAAAGAGAACACTAAATTAATAATAAATAAAATAGTTAAAAAGAAAAAGAAAAATGTGCTAATAAATTATTAGAACACATCTCAAGTTAAAGAAGAAAGCTATTTAGTATTTGTAGAATGTGATAAGTACAATTTAGATAATAGTACCAATACAAGTAATTGTTAATATTAGGTTAAAAAGAGTGCAATAATAGGCATACTGTCAGAAATAAGACAAGAGAATGAACAGAGAATTTTAGTTCTGTTAAAGAACTAAAAGAATACAAAAAGAGTTATAAAAAATAAGATATTATAAATAATAAGAGTATTATAAACAAAAAAATATTATTATATATATATAAAATTAGTTTAATAAAGATACAAAACTTTAACAATAGTTTAGAAAGTTTTTTGTTAGGACAGTTAGAAAAGAACATTAAAGTTAAATATATAGAATACAAATTTATATAGATGGGTCATTAGTAAAAGAAGAAAAAGAATGTAAAATAAATATAAGTTAGATACAGGTCAATGAAGATAAAAGTGAAATTTTAATGAAAGATAAAATCAGATTAGAAAAATAATCATCATCAACAAAGACAAAACTAGCTGCAATATTAATAATAGTTTTAGTTATAGTTTGTAATAGTAGAGTAATAATTAAATTAGATAGTGTTGCAGTGATTGTAAGTCTAAAAAAAAATAAGTCTTTATGCAATATTAAAGCATAGAGCAAAAGTAAAAACTTTAGATTAGTAACAAAAATCAAAAATATGTATAAGTCAAAGAATATTGAGTCAATATTGATTAAGATTAAAGCATATAGTAAAATAGTATAGAATAAAAAAGTTGAAAAACTTGCAAAAGAAGGCATATTGCTATATAAATGCTTAGATTTAAAGCTTAAAAGAAATTGTTAGTTTCTATGTATACTGTATTGAAAGAATTTAGTTATAAAAGTACTAATAAGAAAGTTTGTTATGATATTAATAAACATGATAAATAGTGCTGAATGACAATACTTAAATGTAATTAAAAAGCTTGAACCAAATCCTAAAGCATAAAGAGATTAGAAAACATTATAAAAAGAAAACAAAAGTTTAACAGAAATCAAATATAAATTACTAAAAAAAAAACAAGAAGATTTTATTTAGAATTAAGTATATAAATAATAGTTTATCAGTTCTTGATATATTAAATAAAAGAGCATTAGATTTATATAAGTTAGATAAATGCAAAGAGTATTATATAGATAGAAAAACATCAACTTATCTGCTTAGATATAAAGAATACAACAGTTATTAAAATAATATTAAAGAGTTAGCATATTGGTTAGTATAAAAAAGGCTTAATAAATCAAATAAAAACAAAATAATAAGACTTGATTTAAGCAAGATACTAGTTAGTGAAACTAACACAGATAAGGTTAAACATTAAGAGGCATGCATACATAGCCTATTAATGAAAAATATATTTAAAAAGTTATATGCAAAACAAGTTTTACAAAAAAGTGCAAGACATTCTATAAGACTGTATATCAAAATTGTAGAAAAGATATTTAAAGAAGAAGTATGATAAAAAAAATGCAGAACAGTAGCTAAATGAGAAGATGAAAATAAAATAATGTCAAAAGCAAAATGATATAAAACAAAGAGAACTGAAAATAAAAATTGTAATACAAAAAGAATCAAAAAAAAGATAAAATAAGTATATCAAATAAGATTAATATTTTTAAAAATAAGAAAAGAGAAGTAAAATATATTTAATTGTTTAATGAAGATATTGATAAATTGATGCAGAATAAAATGAATTCATTCTAGTTTAGTTCTTAACAGAGCTAACAAAATTTCCTAACTTAGATATAGATTGGTATAACAAATTACATTTAGATATAGTTTCTGTACTTGAATAATGCCAGGCTTGCAATTTTAAAAGACGAATTACTAGAAATAAATAATATTTTAATTAGTAAAATTTTGTATTTGAGTTTTTTTTTTTTTTTTTCTTTGGTAACAATGCCAGTTGGTTTTTATTAGCCTTAATTTGATATAGTACAAATTTATGGTTACATTTTAGGATTGATTATTA